>JAJIBD010005758.1:0-72267 GCA_021461705.1 Cryptotis parvus
AAAAAAAATCCTTTGACTTAAAAAAAATTAATGGTGACTCATCATCCATATTTTTCCAACTTAAAAATATATCTGAACCATAAAGTCAACAAAAGCGGAAAGAAATCAAACTACAAACTTTATGTGTTTCTCAAGGGAGGCAGGCTGTGTGGTAGAAGGGAAAAGGGAGCTGTTGGTGGAGAGAGTTAGCACTGGAGGTGGTAATGGCGTTGGAAAGTGTATTCTTGATACTCAACTATGAATAACTTTGAAAATCATGGAGCATAAGTTAAAAAAAAGTGTGTGTATATATGTATATGTATGTACATATACATATACATATGTACGTATAATTTGGCAGGGGGCATACCAAGTGATGCTCAGAGGACAGTATGCTATGCTGGGATTCAAACCAGGGTCTCACTGGTCATAGCTAGAAGGTAGGCAAATGCCTTAATCTGTGTGCTGTCTCTCCAGCCTCCTAATACTTTTCATTAGGTGTAGTTTGTAGCAGGCATTGTGAACACAACTTAAATCATCTATAGTTTGATTATATGAAGCTATTTTTGGTCCTTTCACCTTTTTGAGTGGGCATGTTTTACAGGAATGTTAATGGATTCGCTGTTTTTTTTTTTTTTTTTTTTTTTGTTACATCTAGCTATACTCATGGGATCCTCCTAGCTCAGTGCTCAGGAGTTGCGCATGATGGTTGGGGGACCATGCAGTGCTGGGGATTAACCCAGGTCTCCTGCATTGCAAAACATGTACCCTGGCCCTTTGAGCTTTCTCCCTAGGCGCAACTGTCCCTTACAGTAACTTTTGCTGAACTGTAATCTTCTAAGATTATCAAGAAAAAAGGCCTATTGCAATTGTATTATATAGTCATTTTAAACATTTGTTTCTAAAACATCCTGTAGAAAACATTTTTTGTTATGCCATGATTACTCACTTTTATTTGACTCAGTACTTTTGAACTCTTGAGTTCGTCAGGGACTTGTTTTTTTTTAATGGGAAAAAGTATCTTTATATTTTCAACTTTATCTAAACACCATGATTAGCTGTTCACAGTAGTTATTTAAAGTATTCAATATTCCACCACCATTTCCACCACAAATATGCCCTTACTGCTTCAGGGCCTTGCTGAGAGGCTGGATGCTTATAGAAAAGAACCAATCAAATTGACAACTACTAATGGGTTCATTACAAAGGGATTTAGATGAGAAAACTAACCAAGAGAATAATGCTATTTAACCTTAGGTGTACTTTTTTTAAATTCAGAAGCATTTTCAGGTCACAAGAGCACATGGATTCCAACCAAAATAAAATCAACTTTAGTGCTTTAACAATAAAAAAAAGAAAAGCTATAAAAATCGCTTTTGTCAGGTTGAATTTATCAAGTATCTTACCAGTTCTTTAGGAAACTGCAAATCTCAGACAGTCCCAATTTAAAACTATTGTAATAGGATGTTAAATGGTGAGCTGACACGCAGCTCCTAATGTGGCATCTGAAGAACTAATACATGGTTTTAGAAATGGATTGTGTGGCGATTTCTTAAATCATGCTGATTCCTCATCTGTGCCAAGCTCGAGATCCTAAGGAGGGGTATTAGTTCTTGCCTGCAACTGGAGCTGTGTTGTCTGTCTGGGAGACTCTGTTGGTGGATAGCAGAGGGCAAGTAAGATGGCTGTGAGTGTTCTGGGGGTTATAGTCAAGGATCAAGGCAATGGGCAGCAGAGGTGACGTCATGGCAGAGAGAGCCAGCCTGGGACTGTTAGAGAAGCCACGTGTCTACCTACTTTCAAACAAGGGCAACTGTACTGTCCTCCCCTGGCCCCTTGACCAGTCTTAAACAAAAGCTGCTCTCAAGAGCGATTACCTGCTTGTTTCATATAGTTTACCAATGCAGCAACACTCCCATATTAAGTAAAAATGTCAAATGCCTCCAACTTTACTCATACGAAGAGTCAAATCCTAACCCTGGTACATGTGAACTTCTCCTGGGTTATCTTAAGTCTTGGGATAAGGAATGTGTTCGGGTAGTGAATATGCTATTGGGATTTCCAAGCTGGTGTTTTCCTTAACACATTTATAAGGGAATAAATAATAACAAATAAATAATAATAAGTAAAGACAGAATAATGTATTGACTCTGGAGCAATAAGGAGTTAGGGAAAATGATATTAAGCTGTTTATAAATGATATTAATGGTACATTAATCTGTATATAAAATATTAACTTTAAATGAAGTTCCAACTTCATTTTAAAAGAAAAAGTTTAAGGCACCACTGGGTGCAGTCCTGGTGAACCCAGCACCACTGACCTGAGCAGCATCTGTCTTCAGGCCAAAGCACCAATAGTCTCACTTGAAAAATAATGCCAGGACTGGTAATGGTTCTTTTATCCCTCCACCCCCAAACTCTGTTGTTCAAAGCAACAGAATCTGGCTTTAATTAAAAGTGTGTTTGCTAGAATGAGAAACACTTAACCCTACAGATATTCAGAACTTCTGCATTTGCCTGATTATAGGTAAATCATAACAATTACCAATAAGTTCCAAAACATGGAAGTCTGACTCAGAAACGAAAGATCACTAACGTTATACCTCAGTGTCTCGTGCTCACATGTCATTTCGATGCAAATATGTCTTAACATTTAGAAACCATTCAAAGGCCTTAGCAAAGAGATCTGTCTTGAGTCTTTGTAAGCCACCATTGTTCATCGTTCTACTGAAAATGGCACAGGAAGAAATCTTCAATAACAAACATCCAACGGCATTTATTAAAAGAATCTTTATTTCTATTTTATAAAGTTTAATATTTTTCTAAAAAGAAAAAAATAGCTTATATGAAGTAAAGTCAAAGTAGATAGCTATGAAGGAAACAACCACGAATTAAAAAAAGAGGACTAAGGGACTAAATCATAAGAAAATGAAAGCAGTAAGCAGCAATACACTTAATACCTACATAAAACTAGCAGTGCAATAAGATAAGCAGAAAGCAGCTTTACCTGGACACAAGTTAAATACAGAAATAGCACCTTAAAAAAGGAACTGAGAAATGTAAACTTGGTAGGTAGATTCAAGTATAAAAAGTCATACCCCCAGCTCTTGTACCAAAATGAAAGGGTTTCACAAACCCTGGACAGTGGAGGCCACACACCACAGTGCCAACTCAGAGCTGCATTTCCTTAGCAGGACCACCAACAAAGATTGATATCAATTACGAGGTCATTCAACAGAATAAGATTGTCCCACTTCTTCAATACCCAAATGTCCAAGTCTAGCCCAGCAGCTTCACGCTCACCAAAGATGATTTTCCTGAACGAAACCACCCAGCATTATTTCATTTTTACACACCAGAAAGTCAGATGATGGAAGAAGTACTGAATACAAATCTCATTTTCTATTGCTCCATATAGTCACAGAGAGATAATATTCTTATGTAGGGAGTTGCTTCCTGGCACCCCCTCAAAGAATTCTGAGGTTTATGTTGTTGATCATATCACAAACAGAATTGAAAAAGGGATGGAAAAAATATTAAGGTGGTGAATATGCAAGGACAGTAAGGGTTAGATTAGTTTTGTTCTCAAATGTAAACCTGCCTGATGAAAATACTTTGTGGAAAGTTGGTCTTCTACATGACGTAATTAAATTTCTTGTACTCTTGTAGATCTTTCTGTTGTGGTTCCTGTAATCTACTTGAAAAATGGGTATTTTAATTTGTTTTCAGATTAGAACCCAGCATACTAACCAGGGCAAGTATTATAGTGTCATTATGATGGTTAGAACTGTATTTTAAGTTTCACTGCAGAGAAGACAAAGAAAAAGGGGAAATGTGGTCTTATAAACCGTAAAAGCTTAGTGTTGATAAAAAATTTTATATAGTAGCAAGTTTATTGAATCTAGCTACATACCTCAAGTTTTAAAAAAATCATATGGGGGTAAAAGGCTAATATTACCCTGGAGTTAATATAAAGCTACTTTACCCAGACTCCCAGAGTCTCTTATATTAATCTTTTTTATTTTTTCATATAACATTTTATTGGGTCCAAAAATAAAAACCCCACACCAAGATTCCAAATCTAAGGAGTTTGAAAATAGAGAGAGGGAAAGGAATAAAGAAAAGGCAGAAGAAGACACTGTCTCTGAAGAGAAGAGCGAGGTAAATACTAGGAAGACAGAGATGTAGTTTGGCTGCTTAATGAGACCCTAAAGTAAAGTGGTACACGAAGGGTTATTGCATAATGGTTTCCAGAATTGTACTCATGCTGGAACAATGACCTACTGCATCCATCTATGGTTATTTTTCATAAGAACCATGTAACTCTGATTGGAATCTCCTCAGATACATATATGCGGTTTCCTCTTTCTCCTTTCCAAATATCAAAACCAAACAAAACAAAACAAAAACCCCAAGAATTTCCTATTGCCCATTATCATTTCTCTTCAGAATTCTACCCAGAGAGGCCATCTAGGTTCCAAGTCTCCAGACAATTCCTTTCTACCATTCTGATTTATCCAACAATCAGCAACTGTCACAAGGCACCCAAACCTTAACCTACTCTATGTTAAATTAAAAAACCACCAGGGGAATGTAGTGAAGGAAGCTGAGCTTTCCCGAGCCTCATGGTCCCCAGTGGCTGGAGAGGCAGCACTCAGCCTACTAGAGTTCGTCTTCCTCCTCGCGTCTGGCAGAGGCCGCACAAGTTCATGATAGTGAGGTGGATCATTCACAGTTATTTTGGTCTTGACATTTTGCCATGTATATATATTTATCCACATTATTACTAGGTTGTAAAATAAGTGCAGGGTAAGTGATAGGGGGAAAAAAGTATCAACATTCAAGTCGTCTACCCTGAAAAAGCGTGTTTTGCTGTAGCTGTAAACCTTTTGCACTACATCCCATTCCAGGAATAAAATAAATAATACCATAGGATTCACAACTGAAGTTGGCTTCCAGAGGAAGCTGAAGGAAGCAGTAGCTTCTCCGGAACTGCAGAAAGCGATGTTCTCTCACCCCAGAGCAGGGTAAGTGGCAGGCGCAGGTGAAGAATGCTTGCTCACCCGGTTAAGTGCTAGACAGGTCCCTCTCTCCTCCACCGTTAGAAAAGCCACACGTCTCCAGCAGCCAGCTGAGGCCAACTTGCAGCAAAATGAGGATTCCAGTTGGTGCATTCACTATGACACCTGGTCCCAAGTCTGGACTCTACCTGGGATTAGATGCATAATTCATAACAACGACTTTCAGGAAAACAGATGACGATTCATGATGATGAGAAGTAACATTAGAACCAGTGGATGGGAGAGAAAGGAAAACATGTGCTGAAGAGCGGAGAGAGTTTGTGTCTTGCTGTGTGCGGTGTCGTGAAGGCGTGCCTGTGACCCACAGCAAAGCCGCTAGTCAGTGCCGCCGCTGGGAATCTCCAGCCTCCTCTGCGCCGAGCTGGTGCTTCGCTTCTGGCTCCTTTCTCTTCTCTTAAGGACAGGCTCTCCGTGGCTGCCAGGTGTCTTGAAAAATGCCTCACGATGTGTGCCTCGGGCGCTTTTGGGGGGTCACTGGGACTGGGACTGAAAATAAAACCAAAAAGAGTAAATAACTGTATATGCCCGATTTTGGAAGTGTACGCGTTTTTATTTTCCTACATAACTGAGCTTGCTATGGTAGGGGGATAATGGGTGTGGGAGGAAGGGTGTTGGGGGCTGACGACCCTGAAAGAGAGAGGTGGAGGGGGAAGTGGGCACACTGGTGGGGGTGAGGGGGTTGGAATGTTACATGAATGGGACCTGGTGTAAACCACATTGTAAAACGTGGCCACAGCGAAAGAACAGCAGGGAGGGCGTTTTGCCTGCATGAGGTTGACCAGTTGACCGGGGTTCAATCTCCGGCATCCCATATGGTCCCGGGAACCACCAGGAGTAATTCCTGAGAGCAGAACCAGCAGTAAGTAAGCCCTGATCATTGCCAGATTAAAAAAAAACCCAACAACAATGAAAAACCAATATTGTAAACCGTGGTGACTGGAACTTTTTAAAAAACATTAAAAAATTAAGTTTAAAAGAAAAAATTCAAAGCGTACAAAAAGATGCACGAAACTCTGAACAATGTCAAATACAAAACAGCAATGCAGTACTTTGGGTTAAATTAACTACAAGTGGAATTTGGGGACAAACAAAGTGCTGGTCAGTTTATAGAGACTATATACATTTATGTTTGTACCTGAATATATTTATTATCACTGTATATCGATCTATTTACCTAACCTAAACATTGCATTACAAGATTAAACATTTAAAAATTTTTTTTATTTTTACAATTACATAGATATACAATTAAAAAGTTCATATTTGGGTTTGGTCATACAGTGTTCCAGCACCCATCCCTCCACCAGTGCCCATCTCCCACCACCAACGTCCCTGGTTCCCTCCCCTCCCCCAGTCCTCCTCCATGGCAGGTTCTTTATTTCTTTCCCTTTCTCTCTCTTTCTCTTTTCCTTCCCTCCAGACTATGGATTGCAGAACATACATTAAAGGGTTGTCATGTGTATCCTTTTGCCTCTATTTAATGCTCAGTTCTAGGTTGGCATTAGTACGCTCGACAATTGTTAGCACACCGTTCCATTTTCTGTCTTACCTAGCCTCTGACTCCCACACGTTTGTGATAATTTCCACCTTTGACAAGACCTCCTGATATATGTTTCACTTGACCTTGGATATTGGTATCATAATATGTGCATATATATTTATGTTATGCAGATAAATGCAGTCATTCTGTATCTGTCTCTCTCCTTCTGGCTAATTTCGCTCAACATACAAGATTAAACATTTTTGAGTATCAAGATTTCTTTAGCCACCTTGATTGTCTCTTTAGGTGACCAGAGAAAGTCAGGGTGATTACCTTCATTGACTCAAGAAAACACTGGAGCAATCATCCAGATATGTAACATTTAGTAAGAACTCTATCGGGGGTCAGAGACAGGATCAGGGGTAAGGCACTTCCCTTACTGACACCCAGCCCCAGTTGATCCCTGACCCTGCAAATGGTCCTCGGGGCCCTGCCAAGAGTGATCCCTGAACACAGCTATGCGGAAGCCCTGAGCACTGTCAGATGTATCACTGTATCACTGAATCACTGTCTTCCCGTTCATCATCGATTTGCTGGAGCGAGCACCAGTAACATCTCCATATGTCCTGTCTCATGCTAGTAGAGCCCAAGGGCATCTGCTCGCTCCAGGAACATAAAGAGCCTCAAACCATTCCATCAGGTCATGGGAATGAGGTCTATAATTGTTACTGGTATTTGGCATATCAAATCGACACGGGTAGCTTGCCAGGCTCTGCCATGTGGGTAGCATATTCTTGTAGTCATCTAATCTAAAATCCAGCATTTATTGGTGAAACCCGTGGCCACAAGAGGCGCGCGAGCCAGGCTGAGATAGGCTGGTCTGCTGGGTGGAGTTCTGAAGAGGAGGAAGTCGGATGTGGAAAATGGAGGCCCCTCATGGAGTGGGGGTCGTCTGGCGTGTTGTGAGGTTCTGCTGGGGTGGCGGGCCAGGGCTGTCAGATGTGCCCCCAAAAATAAAAGCAAAAATCCTCTTGAATTATGTCTAAAGGAACTCATTTTAAGAAACTAATTCACAACTAAAAATTATTTTCGTTTTGAAAGCACAGTCTTGGTGTTTTTACAAACCACCAAGAGGATTTATAAAATACCGGAGGCTATTTGATAGCCAAGAGTATTTATAAATACCAGGATTTATAAAACACCGGAGGCTATATGGTCACTGAGTAGAAGCAAATCCAGAATCTGTCCTGCTGGCAAGCATGAAACAAGCTAAGCAAATGCAGGCAACCTCTCCCCAGAAGGAAGAGCCTTTCTGTGCCGAACTGAGATGAAATGCAGGACTCACCTGTTGTAATTTGACTACAGACACTGGATGGCTCCCGTAGGCGGGGAGTCAGGCTGGATCACTTGGTGTGATCTTGACATCACTGGACTCAGGTTAAGTGAGCACTGACCCGGGAACTGAGGGTCTGTGGAGGGAGCATCGATGATTTGGGATTCACCATCGTGGCAGGGCTGATGAGAAGATGAGCTGCGGGAACCAATGCCGGGCAAGCCAAAATTCACTGGTCCTGTGGGTGGGAGTGTGCCAGGAGGCGGAGGACACTGGCTGGGGCATTGTGGGGGAATAGAGGACAGGGAAAGGGCCCAGTGTTGGCGGTGGTAAGACCATGCAAGGGAACACTGATGGATGGTAGCTGAGCTGAAGAAGGTCCCACGCTATGGGGGCACTGACTGCCAGGTAGAGAGCACATTGAAACCATTTAAACCTGAAACAGAAGAAAAGACCAATACAAAATGAGCTACAATTCAAGCCTCCACTTTTCTTTTGATTTTAGGAGGGTCACAGTACATGATGTCCCTCCTACCTGGCAGTAGGCAGGACATGTACTGTGCTGGGGTAGTCAAGTCGAGAGAAGTGCCTTAACCCCTATGATCTCTGGCCCATCGAGCTCCCATTGTTTCACATGGGAGACTGCAATGGATCAACCCGCCCGCTAGGCCACGCTCCCTTCTTGTACTCTCCCTGAACCACATCACTCCTGTCCCGAGTGACCACGATTATAATCCTACAGTTCCTGGACTAGCTGTGTGTCCTGAGAGGGCTTCTTCAGTTTTCAGAAGAAACAACACACCTGGTAGTGCTCAGGAGCCAGCCCTGGGGCTGCTGGGGAGCCAGGCCGTGTGTCACGATGGAGCAAGTGCAACTCCAGCACTGCAGCTCTGGGGTTGCTCCTGCCTGGACTTGTGAAAGGGCTTCTTTCATGTGAGCGCCACAGGACACAAATTGAGGAGCAAAGTGAACTTGGGTGGAAAAAATCCTATCACTGTGTTCTGAACATCAAACGGAAATTTTTACTTCCCTAAGTTAGGATCACAGGCAACAAATCACAACAATGTTAATAGAATCTGGACCTGGCACTAGTGAAAAGCAGGAATATCTGTGTACGATACCTGAGTACACCAGACCGGCAACTTCAGAATTATAGAATACTGGACTTTTTAGATGTTTTTATGAGCATAATTAATTTTCTCAACTGTATTTCAAGAAGTGGCTTTCTGGGTATCCCTATGTACTTAATCTGATGTATTTATAAGCTTCCTGAGGAGGGATCTGTAGTGCTTAAATGTCTGTGGCATAGATCATACTACAATCAATGTGCTGGGGGTGGGCGGATATTTCACTCAGTGCAGACTGAACTATTTTTTGAATTACCGTGCACCTATTTAGTAGAGTAAGCCCTCATAAAATATTTGCTCAAGGGAAAAAGAATCTTTTCTAGATAAATAAGTGTTAACAAATAGCTAACATGTAAAAGAAAACTTGTAAAGAGACTTGAATTGATGAAAATCAATTCAGGTCTCATCAATTTTTTTCAATTGATGAGAAAATTCATTGAATTTTCAATTGAATTTTCATCAATTCAAATCTCTCTATATGAAGAGCAGATTTGCTATGCATGACCTTAAACATTAGGTATACATAGTATATTTGATTTATTTCAGAATGCTAACAGTATTTATGGCATACCCACATGCTTTAGATATAGTATCCTTTAAAAAATTCAGTATTCAGGGTTGGAGTGATAGTGCAGTGGGTAGTGATAGTACAGCACTTACTTGCCTTACACGCTGACTCAGTTTCTATCCCCAGCACCTCCATATAGTTCCTGAGTATTCATAGGAGTGATCTCTGAGCCTGTGCCAGGACTAAGCCATGAGCACCACTGGATGTGCCTAACATTCCCCGCACCCACAAAAAAATTCAGTTTTCAAAGCTATTTAGATAGGTCAAGGGTACAGGCATTTGCCTTGCATGCTACCAAGCCCAGTTTGATCCCAATCACCACGTGGTCCATCAAGCATAGTTGGGAGTGATTCCCTGAACATCCACCACCAATCCAAATTCAGTTTTCATAGCACTCTTATAAAGTTGATGTTACCATTATTGATGCTTTACTAATGAGGATGGCTGAATCCTTGTTCGAACTTATATGGACAGTAAGAGGTCATAGCACTTGCCCTTTTGGTAAGACCAATCCATTGGCCATGTGTCATGCTTAGCACTGCTGGACATGTAGAGCAACATAGGTGCTATGGCCAATAGCTGCAAGCCATCATTCCCAACCAGGGCCAGCATCAGTTGAACTGTAGGAAATCATTTTTTGAAGTTTGTTGTGTTTTTTTCTTTTAACCAATTAAAATTCAATGCATTAAAAGAGGAAATCACAGATTTCCCCCAGGATCTTTGATCTTGGTGATGGTAAAGAAGCTGATTCACAGACTGAGATATCAAGAAGGCTAAGAGTAAAAGTACCTTGCTGTAGGCAGGAGCTCATCAATAAACCACTTTGGCTGGGCAACATGGAAAAAATTGTAAAAATCTCATTATCATCCAAATCCCTTCAAAGGACCATGATATAGGGTGACAGAACAGCCCTTACCGGCTGGTGACTGTACATAAGGGTCGGCAGCAAAGAGGGTTCTTTGGTGCTTTCTGTTTCTTGTGAAGGCTTTTCAGTGTCTGGGTTTCTTGGAGGATTGCCCCACTCAGAAGACATGAAGCTGTTTTCTATGGCTTTTCCCACAACCTCCTTTGCAGCAGGGAGCTGTCCGTCGTGTGGCTGTCTTCGAGAAGCACCGATCCTGGGATCCTGGGAGAAGCAGTGTCCGTGGAATTGGAGGACTTCTAAACGCAAGCAAGCCAGGAACCAGAAAAGCAAGTCACAATCCCAGCCATAAAACTAAACAGCAGCTTGCTGAGAACAGAAAAACCATAAAAAAAAAAAAATCAAGCCTAGCTGTCTGTCACACTAATTATCGTGAACATGAGTGTTCTCAGTCAGATTTAGAGGACAGCGTCAGAGCAGATGCATGTGAGCCTGAAAAAATTAGAGATTTTAGCTCTACTCGCATGAGACAGGTCATGTGGAGATGTTACTGGTGCCCGCTTGAGCAAATCGATGATGAACGGGAAGACAGTGACACAGTGATACAGTGAATCATGGGAAACTGAACATCAGGCTTAGACCATGAAATAAATTTTGGAATTTATTTGAAGTGCCAATCAAAGCTACTGGTACCAGTTTTTATTTTTATTTTGGCAGCCCCATCATTTAACAAGAAGCCGTCTTAGTTACCCAAGATGTACAGCTCCCATGTCTCATTTCAGTCCTGCAACCCCAGAGCAAGTCCTCTCGCAGAAGAAGGAATAGTGGAGAAAGGTTCTTAATTACTGGACTGATTTCCGCAGGCTCCTAGTGGGCCCACTGCAAACTGCTGTCATGGCGGTGTGGCTGCTTTATCAGTCTGACTAGCCACAGCTCATTGACCTTAAATGGCAGCTAAGTGGGGAGACGTGGAGACTTATTCTCTACTTTTTATAGTTAGAAAAAATATGCAGCAAAAATGGATAATAAGTGCAAGTGATCCTGAGATACTGAAAGCCAAGCAGGAGACCCATTCTGAACTTGGAATTCAGTTGCATTACTTGAGACAAATGATTTTTTAATTTTTTTTTGAGGATCACACCAGCAATGCTCAGAGGTTACTCTGGCTCTGCCGTCAGGAATTACTCCTGGCTGTGTTGGGGGGGACGAGATGGGATGCTAGGGATTAATCTAGGGTTAGCCGTGCACGGCGAATCCTACCCACTGTAATATCGGTCCAGCCCCAGATGATTCTTTTGATGATCTCAATTTGGGTGTTGTTTTGTTACTGTTTTTCTTTGTGGGCCATACCCAGTGATGCTCAAGGGTTACTCGAAATCTGCACTCAGGAATCATTCCCAGTGGTTCTTGAAGGACTGTATGGGGTGCCAGTGACTGAACTCAGGTCGACAATCAGAGGGCAAGCACCTTACCCACTGTACTATCTTTCTGGCCAGATCTAAATATGTTTTCAAAAAAAAAAAAGAAAAGAAAAAGAAAAGAAAAGAAAAGAAAAAAGAAAAGAAAGGGGAGCGGGTGGAGATACAGTACAAGGCCTTAAGGTACTTGGTCTGCATGCAGTCAGCTCTAGTTCAAATCCACCTGGGTATGGACTCCTGAGCACCACTAGGGGATTACTCCTGAGTAAAGATCCAGGAATATGCCCTGAGCACCATGGTGCATCCCAAAAACCCACCTCAGGGGTCAGAGTGATAGTACAAAGGGCAGGGCACTTGCCTTGCATGAAGCTAACCCCATACATCTGATCTCTTGCACCCCATACAGTCCCAAGTCTCTATGCCCCATGTGTGTCCCATCCCTCTTCCCCCCAAAGTTGCTCAGGAGACCAGGAGTCCCTACCACTAATTCTTGGCCACTCAGGCCCAAGGATGTGGTGCTGCTCGGGTTACCTGGTCGAGCTCTCAGGGGCTCCAGGCACAAACCCAGCAGTGCTGGGCCTACAGGGCTGCACCTGGTGACACTGAGGAGACCACATGGTGCTGAGGCTTGAATCAGGGCTTGGTCACGTGTAAGACAAGTGCTCCAACCCCTATAGTATCTTTCCTGCCCCATTAATTTGTTTAAACATTTCAGTAGCAGAAAGACTGAGAGGAAGTACATGAACATGTTAAGAGTGATTGCTTTTATGGGCTGGGATGACAGGTAGGGTTTTCTCTGCTTTATCATCTTCACGTTTAATGCAAAATGGGACCGTTAACAAAAAATCACTTCTCTTAGACTCTTTCTCGGGGCAATATTCTTCTTTCGGGTGCGCCAGTCCCGAGTTTAATGAGAAAAATGATTCCTGAGATAACCTCTTATTCCAGGCTTTGAAGCTTATTCATATCTGTGTCTTTCAATTAGAGCAAAGCCATGGGTTCCCCGGATGTCACTCAGCATGCCCACCCCCCACTCTCTTACCTTGGGCATAACAAGGGACAGAGGGCCGTCCTCGTAGTCCCGGCTCTGTCGTTTAGTGGCTGGCTCCTCCTCCTCGTCCTGGGGGCTCCTCTCCTTCCCAAGTCGCTTCTGAACTGATGCTGTGGCTGTTGGCTCAGCTGCGGTGGTACCTTCTAAACCTCTGCTGTCCCGCTCTGACCCTGGGCCTGGGGACGCTTCCTCCCTGCAGGCTCCCGTACAGCATGAACAGTGAGGTAGAAGGTACATACACCATGGGCTGACCAGCCAGCAGGGCTGGCTTCAGGCTCTCCAAGTCTGAGGTTGCAGAAGCAAATGAGACACCTACTTGTCCATTCACAGCTTTCTGCACAGAGAAGGCCTGTGGAGTCCGTCTGAGCCACAGGAAACACAGGGTGAGCTAAGGGAGTCACACAGTATTCAGAATCCACTGAGGGGCTGGGGGAGGGAGCAGCAGTGTCCTGGCTGCCTGCTGGAGGCATCGCCCTCTTACTGGGAAAAGCATCTCCCCTATGAGGACAGGAAAGATAACGGATATCATCAGGTATTCCCTCAGCTCCAGACACCCACTCTTCTAACAGGAAAATACCAAAGCAGAAGTGAACTGACTCTGGAGGCTGACATTTGCAACCGCCCCAAGGCACTTATAAGCTGACACCAGGGGCAGATGATGAAGGATAACCCGGAAAGAGGGGGTCGGGACACACTGGGGAGACAATATTAGAGAAGATATTGGAGGGCATGAGACATTATGGTTAACACTGGGTCCTACCTAGCCTCTTCCACAACTAATAGCTATCTGTTACCTCGCATGGTCTCCTGACTTAGATACTCTGTAAATTAATGATTAGCATCATAGAATAATTCTACAGAAAATGTATAATAGTGCTGGAGAGATAGTAGAGGAATGAGGCACTTGCCTCGTATCCCACTGACTCTGGTTTGAATCCTTAACATCACGTAAGGTCTCCCGAGCATTGGAGCATTGCCAGGGGTCATTTTTGAGCACAGCATCAGGAACAGCCACTAATCAACACCACGTATGGCCAAGCACCCACACCAATCATAACAGCTATTTAATTCCTTCCACTTTCGATTTCTTGGGGACTAAAGCTGAAACTCAGTCATTAACCAATCTGCTGAAAAACACTCAGTCTGACAGCACTAAAGCTGGTTCTCACATCCAGACACTGGGAGGGACCTAGCGGGATGCCAGCTGGGGCCAAATTTTGACTTCAAGAACAAATCGAGTTTGTCTCAAATTCACTGTGAAAGAAATCAGGTGGGCAGTGAGTGAGAAAATAACGTGACTGTAAATTAGTCTTTTCTATCATTCTCATCCTGTTCTGCTCAATATTATAAAATTTTCAGGTAATTGCAGATTAAAAATTAAGTTCCATCAATCTATGAGATTATAAACCATGTCTGGGTCTTTGAAATAGAAACATTGCAAATGAAAAATCATGCATATATGTCTGGTATATTTTTAGCAACAGATGAGGAAAATTTAAGATTCCTTTGAGAACAAGCAAGGCTCTGAACTCTTGTGATTAAATCACTGAGTCCTATTTTGCCCCCTAATTTTGTCATCCCTTACGCTGCAAAGTTGAGCAAATCTCTCTAAAACAGACCCTCCCAATGGGGTCTGGGTACTGCTTGCTCTGGGAGATGGAATGAACCTACTCTGAGCAAATCCCCAGAAACACCAGTATCAGCATCCTCTGAAACCCAAATGCTCTTTTGACTTCAATGATTCTTGCTGACTCACTCTTCTCAACTGATTTCTATTTCTCTCCATCTCCAGTTGACACGGCTCAGACCTGCCTCCATGGCAGACCAGATGACTGCTTGGAGATCGGCTCACCCAGAACTCTTGCCCACCAGCCCCACCAGGTGGAGGAAGCCAGAATGGTCTTCTCCAGCGAATAGACATTACTGCTGTCTATCTGACAAGTCCACATTTTTCTGACTTTCAAAGTTCTTTGTCAGCACCACATATTTGTCTTGAAATAGCCATCTTTTTATGAATACTGTTTCCTTTGCATTTGTTTTGGTTTTTAGGCCACGCCCAGCAAATGCTCAGGGCTTACTCCTGGCTCTGCATTCAAGGATCACTCCTAGAGGGGTGAGGGACCACCTCTGGGGATTAAACCTGGGTCAGAGGAGTGCACTATCTTTCCCACTGCACTATCTCACCACCCCCTATTAGGACAAATCTCACACCAGCCCCTTGCTGTTTTTACCAGAATAAACAGCCAACGCTGTTTCTGAGATATACTGCCTGATGAGTAGATCTCACATCAGCGCCTGTTTTTCTGATTTTATCAAAATAAACGATCTGAAGAGAAACCAGAGCATGAAACTCTATGCTACCCACACGGCAAAGCCTGGCAAGCTACCCGTGTCGTATTTGATATGCCAGATACCAGTAACAATTATAGACCTCATTCCCATGACTGATGGAATGGTTTGAGGCTCTTTATGTTCCTGGAGCAAGCAGATGTCCTTGGGCTCTACTAGCATGAGACAGGACATAAGGAGATGTTACTGGTGCCTGCTCGAGCAAATTGATGATGAAAGGGAAGACAGTGATACAGTGATCAAAATAAACAGCCAACTCACACACACACACACACACACACACACACACACACACACTGCTTCTTAAGCATGCTGTTTAGGACCTTTTATATTGTTTACTGATTGTAAACAATATAAAACTACTGCGTGGCTCATCAATAAATGCTGGATTTAGAGATGACTACAAGAGTATGCCACCCGCAACGGCAGAGCCTGGCAAGGCTCCCGTGTCATATTTGATATGCCAAATACCAGTAACAATTATAGACCTCATTCCCATGACCTGATGGAATGGTTTGAGGCTCTTTATGTTCCTGGAGCGAGCAGATGCCCTTGGGCTCTACTAGCATGAGACAGGACATATGGAGATGTTACTGGTGCCTGCTAGAGCAAATCGATGATGAATGGGAAGACAGTAATACAGTGATACAGTATTATTGTATTATTAATGGCTCAACTAACAGCTTCGTTTCTTTCTCCACCCCATTTTTTGTCTACAAAGTTTCTTTCTTCCCACAACTGTCATTAAAAAATCTCTCTTGTTCCTGCTCTTTGATAGCTTCTCTGTTCCCTAAGGAGAACCCGATTTCCTTCAAAACCAGATGTCAAATTAGAATTAGAGTAGTAGGGTCTGAATAGTATCTGTGTGTCATGAGGCATAACGTTTAACCTCTCTGGTTTCAGTTTTCTCTACAGAATGGGCTACAAAAGGCCGTTACAGTTAGCATTCACAAGACAGCTAGAATAGTACTTAGCAGACTGTAAAAACTTGTGATGATGATAAAATGATTCATGGATTAGGATTCTATCATTTTTCAGTGTCATGTTAGTGAAATCATCTTTTTTTTCAGTGTTTTTAAATTATTTTCCCCCTGTAAGCTCTCATAGCTGAGGGGATTTCTATACTTTTACGTCCCAGATGCTATATTCTGTACCAGGTTGGACAATCGAAGGGAAAATTCTTCAACAGATGGCTGACTTATGAGCAAGACTATATTTTACCATTCGTGGGATGGCATTTCAATCCAGTCAAATTTAACAGTAAGAAATAAAAAAGAGATACACTTAAGAGTTTCAACAGACTACTTACTGTGATTTTTCTTCTATTTTCTGTCTGTAGACAGCTGCCACACTCCAATTTCTAAGGAGTAGCCCCCTGTTCCTGAAAAGGAAAGCTGAAGGTCCAGCAAATATAGCAAGAGATGGAAACATGCCAATTATAAATAGCAGGGCTCATTATTCATAGTTTGGGGATTATAAGACAATCTCAAATCTGTGCTGGTTTTACTCAGAGAGAAATTTCCAGAAGCTAGCTGTTCATGAAGAATTGGGTCTTATCAAAAATGAGTAAGGAAACTTAGCATACAATATAAAGCAAATTATTTTGTGCCTGCCGAGGGGTAGGCTTGGAGGGTGGGTGGGAAATTGGGACATGGTGAAGGTCACACTGGTGGTAGAACTGGTGTTGGAACACTCAATGCCCAAACAACTGAACTCTGTAAACCACGGTGTTTAAATAAAGTTTGAAAAAAAGAAAAGAGGGGGGGGGGAAAAAATTAGAAAAGAATTTGTAAGAAAATAAAGTAAGTCTGATGAATTTCTGAGATGCCTCCAACGGCCAACCAAAACAAACAGACTGATCTTCAAGGCTGATCAGCCAGAGACTGTGATATCAGCAACTCTTTTACCCTTAGTAACCTCTGCAACTTCGGGTAAGGGAAAGGGAAAACACAAGCATGGCCTTGAGCGTCAGCTAACTAACTGGAAGTTGCCAGTCTACGGGCACGAGTCCAGTATGGTGGTGACTGATGGATTCTGTGGATTCATTAAGGCAGATACCTTGTGCTTTGTAAGGGCTGTTGGGTTCCTGAGTTCACTTTCCTCTGGATCCTTTCAGAAGCCTGAACTGTGGGAAAAGAACCATGTCGAGCCAGTCTCTGTTTTGGCACAGACTCGAATCTGGCCATATGATTCTCTCTTCAGTTCTGGTAAGACAGAGGCAGAAACATCCACGAGTTCTTCATCTAAATAAATGAGAGAATAGGTCGTGCTGCTATAGAGCTGTAATTCAGGATAATTTTAGCTTTTTTTTTTTTTTTTAAAAAAAAGGCATGGCTTTGAGCCTGTAATTGAAACGGAGCTATCTATGAATTAAAAATGAAGGCAATCCAAAAGGAGTTTATGAGCTTTATTCAACCTCAGTTTCTCTGGATGTACTTAGCTCTTTTACAAGCTAGTAGACGACTTCAAAGTGAGACCAAATCCATATATATTCTAAAATTATCTGAACTGTAATGGAAGTAGAGCAGGATGCTCTTCAGCCCAAATTAGAATGGGCCTGACATTTCAGTTGCTTTCTCTGGGCAGAGTATCAAAGGATAACCCAGTCATACTTAGCTCAACATGCATATTTTGAGAGTTTTAACGTTAACTGAGATCAGCCACATACCACACACAGCTCTAGCACAATGAGTCTTAGAGCCTGTTTTTTTTTTTTCCGATTAAGCTTTACTATTTCTTTCCTAAGCAGTAGGAGTCTCAGTTACAAAAAGTGACCAAAGGAATAAGGTCACCAGAAATCTCATGATTGAAATGTCACAGAACACAAGGATAATAGAAGTCTGGACCTGGACCTCAGCAACCCATTTTATGCGCCAAGAAGGCTGTGTGAAGCCCAGGATAAAACTCTGTATAGAGAAACACGACTATATTCATGTATAAAAGGAGCTATTTTCCTATCCTATTCATCTGTGCTATTTTTCCTAAGTTCAAAGCGAGCATAGCTTAATTATAAGGCTGGTTTAACGCAAGAAAAGGCCCTGTTAGACTAACATTTTCTAAAACACACAGAACTTGGAAAATAGAAGAACTTATAGCAGAAACCCAATGGATATTCTTTTTAGAAAATCAGAACTTGTAGGGTCATAAAGAAGAAAGTAGGTAAAAGCAGTACAGTGATCTTATTTACCCACTTTCCTGAAGCAAATACTGAAATTTACAACAATGCTTTTCAAGACACTGGACATCAGGACCTGAAGGACGTGTTCCTGAGAGTGGCGGAGAGGAACATCTGGCCCAAACACAGGCCTGTAAAATAAAGTGGCCTGGCCATGGTACAGGATGAACAAACACTAAGCTTCTCACTGGCTGCCTATAGCCAATTGTCTGACCACAAACGATGCTATAAATATACAAATGGCCCTTGGCGGAAAGAAATTTTCCTATCCCTGCCATCAATCAAGTAAGAGTGAGCTCTGTGGTTGCTCAGCTGACTCCATAAAGAATGCTTCCGGGTTAGGGCACAGAGAAAGGATCTGACTAGAGCCCGGAAGCCTCTAGTGGGAAGTTGAGGAAACGAGGCAATTAGCGCTTACAGGGCATGAAAACTGTGCAAAGAGGCAGCTGGCAATCTGGAGAGGGACCCCAAGCCTCGGCGGAGAATGCATGCCCTCATGCTCATGTCAGCAAGGAAGAAAACTACCAAAGCCCCTGGGGAAAAACACTCAAAGGGGGGCAGAAATGATAATTCTTTAAACTATCTTTCTTATCTTCAATAAGGTACAAACTATAAACTTATCTTCAATAAGGCACTTGCCTTACACCCAGTTGACTCTGGTTTGATCGCTGACCCAGTCCCACTCTGAGCCCAGCATTGTAAATGGTTCCCCAGCATCACCAGCAGTGATCCTTGAGCAGACAGTCAGGAACAAGCCCTGAGCACACCTGGATGTGACCCCCAAACAAAGAAGTTGGAGGAATCGTGCCTACAGCTCATAGTGGGCTGGGAATATCGCCTATTGTTAGTAGTCAGACTGGAAAATCCTCATAATTTATGGGGCATTGTGGAGAACGCCAAAAAATTGTTTTGTCTCAGTCTGGTCAATGTACTCAAACTGATAGGTGCTGTTGGGGACGTTTAAAAGCAAGATCTGAAACACTGTTTCCAAGTATTTTCACTGCCTAATAATAGAGAAATATCTGGCACCTAGCAGCATATCAGTGTCAAATGCACAATCAAAAATACCCAAATATGGGCCAGAGCCATAGTACAGTGGGTAGGGCCTTGCATGCAACTGACCCGAGTTCAGTCCCTGGCATCCCATATAGTCTCCTGAGCACTGCCAGGAGTAATTCCTGAGTGAAGAGAAAAGAGTGGGAGTAACCCCTGAGCATCGCTGGGTGACCCAAAAGAGAACAACAACAACAACAACAACAACAACAACAAACAAACCCAAACACAAAGAGAAATAATCCACATGGAGGACAAAAACAATTTTAATAGATAAGACAAAATTCCTTTTTGGGAGACCGGGTCTCCCAGAGAGGAATCGAAAGACTATGCTTGGAATATCACGCCTCACTCAAGAGAAAGAAGAAATCTGGAGCTCCAACCTCCGTCGCTGTTCTAGAGTCAGGGACGCTGTCTCGTTTGCCATGGCATCGAAAATCAGATGGGCTGGACATGTAACGCGATTTGGAGACAACCACTGGACTAGAGCCGTTACCCACTGGATCCCACAGGATGTCAAAAGATCACGTGGCGCCCACCTACAAGATGGTCAGACTTCTTTGTCAAGACCCTGAACGAATGGTTTGAGGCTCTTCGTATTCCTGAAGCAACCAGATGCCATTGGGCTACACTGGCACGTGATAGGGTCTAATGGAAATATTACTGGCACCTGCTCAAGCAAATTGACGAATAACGGGATGTCAGGTGTCAAGTGAAGACAAAATTAATAGATAAGCAGCTATGCAGCTTACATAGTTATGTAATTCTTTCTACCAATTCAAGAAACCAGAGGAAAGATATGTTAGGGAGACATTAAAAATATAAACAAAAGCAGTGAAAGATCTGTAATGATGAAGATGAAAGATACAATGAATAGAACTAACGGCAGTTCAGATATTATAGTAAAAAAGTAATTGAACTTGAAAACATAGTAAAAGATCCCATCCAAAATAAAAGTGAAAAGACTTAGAGAAAGGAAAATACCCATGAGTGTGAGAAACAGTGAGGCAACTTCAAGCAGCCAAATTTAAGTGCAACTGGAATCTTCAGAAGGAAAAACATTAAAAAGAAATAATGGCTGAAAGTTTGCCAAACTGATTAAAACCGCAAACCCTGCCATCCAGGAATTTCAACAAACTCAAATACAACAAATACTTAGAAATGTACACCAAGACACACATAATCCAATTGTTTAGACGTGTTGTAAGGAAAAAGTGAAAACAATCACATAAAGAGATGAGCTACATACAGAACAGGATGATGGCAGATTTCTTGTTAGAAACAAGAAAAAAGCCAGAAACAAAGTTCACACAGCTGGAGAGAATGCCACAAGTGTGATCCCTAGCACAACTAGCATAGCCCCAGAGGCCTCCAACTCCCACACCAGTGGCTCCGATAGTCCTGAGCATGCTGGCATGGCCCTGCTGGCTTCAGTACTCCTGGGCCCAAGCCACATCATATTGTCAGGCCTGAGCATCAAAAAATTTGGCCCTGTTGACGGAGTACTGTTGAGTGATACCTGGGCCCTACTGAGCACTGCTTGTTCTTTAGACTCCCAAACTAAACTGCAACCTAGAAGATAATGGGACAGCTTCATTTGAATCATGGCAAGAGATCTCTTTAACCTATAATCCTTACCTAGAAAAAAACCTTTCTTTTTAAGATAAATTTTTACTTTAATTTTCTATTTAAGAAAAAAAAATTATTATACCTCTGTGAGGTATACAATTACAAAGATGTTCATGTTTGGGTTTCAGTCATACAGTGTTCCAGCACCCATTCCTCCACCAGTGCCCATTTCCCACCACCAATGTCCCCTGATTCCCTCCCCTCCCCCAGTATGCCTCTATGGCAGGCACTTAAAATTTCTTTTCCAAGGGGAGTTTTTTGGGCCACATCAGCAGTCTCTGTGAGCCTTCCTGACAAGACTTGGGGGACCATATGGGGTGCCAAGGATCAAACTGGGGTTGGCCACATGAAGGAAAGTGCCCTACCCACTGTACTATCTCTCTGGCCCACTAGAAATATATCTTTCAAAAAAGAGAAAAGGATAGGGGAACAGCCCAGCAGCAGACACATATGTGTGAGCACCACAGTGACCCCTGCAAGCACCATAGCCAGGTATGCAAGACTCTCAACCAGATGTGTGCACTCTTCAGCAACTGCAGAGCAATGAACAGCAGGAAAGGGGAATGGGGAGACATAAACTAAAAAGGGGAAGATAAAAGAGGTTTTCACACATGCAATGGCTGGGAAAATCCATCACTGGATTATGCTACAGGAAATGTTAAAGAGGGGCAGGGCCAGGAGACAGTGGGAATAGTTAGAGCACAAGCTCGGCATGTGCAAGGTGCTGAGTTCAATCTCTAGCACCACCCTTAGCGCTGCTGGGCATGAACTGGGTGCCCCTGGGCACCCTTGGTTTGAGTATCAGGTTAGCTGGTATCAGTGGGAAATGGCCCCAGGCCCCCCATTAGCATTACTGAGCATGGCCCCTATTAAAAAAGAGAAAGTAGTCCATCAAGAAAAACTGTGGCAAATGAAACTACCAGCAGTGGCCACCGGATGCAGGGAACTGAATTCAGAAAACTGCACATGGTGATTTTCAATGATGCGCACCTAAACTTCTATGTGATTACGCAATATTTAGTGCAAAATGAAGCATTAAATTCGAGCTGGAGAGATAGTACAGTGGGTACAGCATTTGCCTTGCATGCAGCCTACCCCACCCAGTTCTATGCATGGCAGCATGTGTAACCCCCTGGGCACTGCCAGGATTGATCACTGATGAGTCTGGACTAAGCCTCCTAATCACAGCTGAGCAATACATAAAAAGCAAAACAAAAAAAAGTTCTTAAATATCAGTAATTGCATTAAACATAAATGTTTAAACCAGTTTCTGAACTGGAGGCCCCCAGGATATACTAAAGGTGAAAACTGTAAAATGGCATGAAACTGGGTGGGGGGGGGTCAACCCCTAGGATGGGAAGGGTTAAGAAAGGAAACAAAGGGGGCCGGAGCGATAGCCCAGCGGGTAGGGCCTTTGCCTTGCACGTGGCCGGCCCATGTCAGCCCGGGTTCAATCCCGGCATCCCATATGGTCCCCCAGAGCACCGCCAGGAGTAATTCCTGAGTGCAGAGCCAGGAGAAACCCCCTGAGCATTGCCGGGTGTGACCCAAAAAAAGCAAAAAAAAAAAAGAAAAGAAAGAAAGGAAACAAGGTTGGAAGGGGGACCACGGTTAGCAAAATGCTGATTAACAAACAGAAATGGCCAGATTAAACTTAAAAAAAATTCATAACTATGTCTACCAGAAAATCACTTTATACTTATAGTTTCAGAAAAGACCTGTGTTATGAATACATACATTATGTCAACTGATAAGAAAGCCCATACAGCCAGAGTACTATCAGGCAAGATAAATTTCACAACAATTTTATTAAGTACAAGGATTTGTACTTAATTAAGTACAAGTACTAAGAATTTTATTAAGTACAAGGAGATAATTTCATTTAAAAACAAAAGCTATGGGGCTGGAGTAGAGCAGGTAGGGCGTTTGCCTTGCATGCGGCCGACCAAGGTTCCATCTCCGGCATCCCATATGGTCCCCAAGCATGGTCAGGAGTAATTCCTGAGTGCAGAGCCATAGTAACCCTGAGCATTGCTGGGTGTGACTAAAAAAAGAAAAAGGAGTAAGCCCTGAGCTCCAAAGGGTGTGGTCCAAAAAACCAAGTAAGAAAAAAAAAACAAAAAAATACCACTCAGTTCATTCAGAAGGCATAGCCATCAATTCTAAATGTTATGCTTCTACTGATGCTTCAAATACATGAAATGAAACTTAACAGAACTGCAAGGAAAAATCAAACTAGTAATTATACTTCAGACTCCAACATTCCCTCTGTCAGTACTAGATAAAAGTACACAAAAAAGGATAAAGAAATTAAATTAGATAACACTATCAACAACTTTGCCCAATTGCCATTTGTAGAACATTCCACTCATTAAAGTAGAAGATACAGAGGTGGGAGATAGTACAGCAGTGAGAGCACATGCCTAGCACCAACGGTCCCCTGAGCATGGCCAGGTGCAGCACTGGAGGCTCCCCAGGCACTCAGCTAGTTCCTGGAAATGCAGGGAATGAGCAACCTGACACTGCGGCCCTCGCATTGAACCACTGGCCCAGTGAGCAACTCTTGGGAGGCCCAACAAAATTTGTTTTAAGTAGAATATAGATTTTTCAAGTTTAAATGGATTTTGTAACAAGATTGCCTTTATCTGTATGATAAAATTGGCCTAGATAAATCTAAAAGGATCCGAGTTACATAAAAAGTATGTCTTCTGCTCACATGGAATGAAATTACAAGTTATTATGAAAACTCAGAATATTTGGAAACAAACATATACAAATAAGTTGTGGGTTAAAGAAGAAAGTAAAAGGAAAATGCAAAGCATTTTGAACTAGATGAAAATGAAAATATACATCTCAAAGTCTGTGGGAAAGAGAATAGTTCTTAGAGGAAAATGTACAGCACTAATGTTTATTAAAAAAACAAAGGTGCTAGTAATGACTCCACTTCTACCTTAAGAAACTTGAAGAAGATCAAATGAAACACGAAGCAAAATGAATTTACCGAGATAGACTACAGCTACTGCAGAAATAGAACCTAGTTAAAAACCTTCCACAGCAAAGTCCAGACCTACAAGACTTCACTGGCGAATTCTGAAGTAATTATTAAAGCAGCCTGAGAAGAGTATACACATTACAATCACTTCTAGGTAGTTGTGTTCTACAAAATCACCACAAACATGAGTTATAGCAAATACTGAAAAACTGAACCATTGCTCCTAAAGGAAATATACGGCTAGGTGCCCTGTGAGTCTCTGGTCAAGTGATCAAAATATAATCTTATGCAAATTTTTATTTAAAGAAATCTTATTTAAAACAATATGTTGAACCATTAGTACTGAAGTGATAACCAAGTAGCACTAGAAATCTCACCTGAACAAAGCTCCTCAAATGTATGTATTTTTTGTCAGGCACATTACAGTCTACTGACACTCAGAAACACTAGACTGTACTTCAGCGTATCAACTGGGAACCCTCAGACGTGCTCAAGGGCTAATCCTGGCTTGGGGCTTAGGAGACTTGCCCAATGGTGCTTGGGGAACCGCATAATGCCTCAGATAGAAACTGGACCCCCTGCGCACAATCATGCACTTAGGAATAGGCTCTCCGCACCATCAGGTACGGCCCCCTCTAGCCCAGGAAAAGAATGATATAATGGAACTAGGGAATATTTCTGAAGAATAAAGAAATTAAGTTCAGTTTGAGGCTCCTCACCTGTTTTTTTTTTTTTTTTTGGGGGGTCACACCCGGCAATGCTCAGGGGTTTCTCCTGGCTCTCCACTCAGGAATTACTCCTGGCAGTGCTAGGGGAACCAAATGGGATGCCGGGATCGAACCCGGGCAGCATAGGCCGGCTGCGTGCAAGGCAAACGCCTTACCCACTGGGCTATCACTCCGGCCCCTCTGACTTGTTTTTAAGAACTTTTTTTCCTATGTTGGAGCAGCCTTCTTCCAGGCCCTAATTAGCTGTGCAATGCATGAACTCCAGAAGTGGTTTCATCCAGATCCTAAGTTGGCTTATCAACACCAACTCCTATGCTCTTATTTTCTGTAGTAATATCCCCAACTTTTGAATGCCTTCTTATAAATGCTCTACATCTAAAGACCCTTTGTTACTTCAATACATCTTGCCAAATCTCCTTGGCCTTTTTTCTATCTGTTTTAATTTTGGGGCCATACCCAGCGATGCTCAGTGGTAACTCCTGGCTCTGTGTTCAGAAGTCACTTCTGGCAGTGTTGATAGGACCATATGGGGTGCCAAGAATAGAACCCATGTCATCTGCTGCACGGCAAATGCCTCACCGCTGTACTACCGTTCCAGCCCCTTCTTGACCTAATTCTACAGACCTTCTAGAATGTGTCACACCTTATTTCTCATTACATTCAATCCTATGACAGTTCATTCAAATCAGAGTGTCTGATCTCTTTAATAAAAACCAGATTTGTTCCTAGGCATGCTATTCCTTCTCTATTCCTGCAAAACCTAACAGAATAACCCATATCCTTAAGTTTCTTTTCTTTCAGGCCATACTTGGAAATGCCCAGAAAGTACTCGTGGCTATCACACCTAGCAGAGCTCCAGGATCACAAGCAGTGCTGGGTAAACTGGTGTTAGCCACACACAAGCCAAGTGTCTCAACCCCTGTGCCACTAGCTCTCTAGCCCCAGAGCTCTCTATTTTCACAAAGTTAGTGCTCTCATGTGCAGGCATAACCTCTAATTTTCAAGTGCATCTATTTATATGCTCACAAAATCTTCATGAACCAGCTAAAGCAAAGCACTGATCCGGGTTCCATGCGGCAATCAAAGATGAATGAGGACTGCACTGACCGCAAATATGCAAAGTAGGGACAACGCAGACCATCGCCATTGCCAAGTAAAACAGCAAAGTTGGGATGAGACACTCTGCTCTGGGTGATCAGGGAAAACTTCCTGAAGGAACTGACAGACACTTGCGTTTGATCTTGAAGGGTGAATTGAGTATTTTCATGTTGAAAAAGGAGGGTTTTATAGATAAAAAGGCTAAGAGGAACCCAAAGCAAAAGATAACACAGCAGTGCAGTAGGTTCTATAATGATATTTTGTTAAAGCACAGATGAAATTAAAAAAAAAACTAAAGTTGGTTGGGTTTTATGCAAAGCCTTTTTGGAAAATCTATTATTTTGTTTTGGGTAACAGAAAGCTCAGGACTTTCTCCTAACTCTGTGCTCAGAAATCACTCCTGGTGGTGCTTAAGAACCATATGTATGGTAGCAGGGATTGAATGCTACCTGCTGTAATATCTCTCAGCTCCATAGAATCTATATGTTCTTTTGAGTAGAGTCAGTTTTCAAGAATCTACTAAGTTATGTGAGGCTCCAACATATATTTCATGCAGAGAGAGGAATGTGCTACATATATTTTAACTCTCTCGTGGCATTTGGTGTAGTAATTGTGTACAGTTCGTATTTAGAAAGTACTGGCTGGGCTGACTTAGTTAAACTTAATTTTAAGAGGTTTCATCTAGATCCTAAGTGAATAATGTGTTGGAAGTGAAGTTGAGAGCTCTATATTTTATGTGCCTGGGTTAAGTGGCAGGAATTTATACCAGTGGTGCCGAAATTGGAAGGGTGATTTAAAAATAACTTTAATGGCTTTTCTCCAGGCAGCATACTTTTATGTAAAGTAACCAGGGCAGAGATTCAATCTCCTATTACTCAGATATTACTTGTGAAATAAGAAGAAGATAATATCCTCATGTGCTCTAGGTTTGTAAAATTATGACATATGTAACCTTTTAAATAATTACAAAAAAGGGGTTCATCATATTCACACTATATTTCAAAGCTATTCATACTGTATTTGAAAGCTATGTTACTACATATCAGTATTGTGATAGAAGGTGGTATAATTTTTGTATCATCCAAAGGAAAGCTATGTTTTATTCAGCTAACAAGGTAACATTCAAAGTACCAAAGAACTGTTCTTGTGATGGTCAACCCCAACGCTCTAGAACACTTCAAAGCAAAACAAATGCCAAAGCACTATATATATATATATATTTGCTTTTTGGGTCACACCCAGCAATGCTCAGGGGTTTCTCCTGGCTCTGCACTCAGGAATTACTCCTGGCGGTGCTTGGGGGACCATATGGGATGCTGGGGATCAAACCCGGCTGGCAAAGGCTGGCACGTGCAAGGCAAACGCCCTACCTGCTGGGCTATCGCTCCGGCCCAAAAAGCACTATAATTTAATAGTGATGCTGTGTGCGAGCTGCACAGCACATTGAGACAAATGTTGCTTGTTCTCAGAGTGGCAGCACTGGGCAAATGTTGAATGTGAAGTGGATTACGGGGAATGAGGAACAGATCACTATGAACGAGTATGTAAGAGAAGCAGCCAGGGGACCAGACCACTAGCTCAAAGCACTAGAACTCCAGGCATTGATTTCTGGCATTGTAAGTCCCTAAAAGCAAGACCAGTACACAGCTGGGCCTCAGTACTGAACTGTCCAGCCCAGATAACCAGAACAAGCATGACCAGGAGTGTCCACTGACTCCTTGAGAACACTGCAAAAAATAGGGTCCTACCCCAAACCCTGCTGCCTTACCACTAGAACTGAAGTCCACAGGCCCGATCCACTTGAAGGCAGGTTTCCGGCCTCTCTCTTCTGTGACATGCACTTTCTTGATGAGGGCCAAGCTGGTCAGGACATTGGCGATATCATAGAGACGCCGCACCTTTGCTTGAAAAGAGAAAACACAACTAGGGGTCACACTGTCCATCACGCCATGACACTTGAGGTTACGTGCGGATCACTTTTCTTGGCCACTAGATCAACTGCCATTGCATAAATTGAGGGTTGGAGGAAGAGACAAATGGTTCTGTCATGAAATAACCTACGGTCGAATGTGCCCAATGACACTAACTAGGGAAGATCAGTGTGACCTCTCATTAGTACCATGTCTCACCTGTACAAGAAGCACTGGTGACAGGCAGGGAGCTCTGTGATTACTGAATCGCCTGGGAGGGAGATGGTAATTAAAGGCTTAGCAAAAGCAATTCTGTGCATGTCAAAAAGACAGCCCGAGGAGCCCCGGCAGGAGTTCAGAGTAGCAGGCATCTGGCCTGTGAAAACCAGAGTCCCTGGAGCTTCCAGTGAGGCTGCACTGCCAGAACCCCAGGGTGTCAAGCTCAAGGTGATGAGGTGGGACCATGCTAAAGACAGGCAGCTCCTCACCCAGCTCCTGCACCAACCCCAGGGTCCAAGGAGGGCGGTAGCAGCCGTGAAAAATTCAAGTGTTAAGAAAAACTCAGAGGGGCGTAACTCATCAGCCAAGCAAGACAATGTCCAGAAAAGCCATTTTCATTCCAGAAACCAGAAATCAATTTCTGGGAAAGAAATCCACTTGACCTCAGGACAATGATCAAGTGAAGCAGCTTTATTATTCAGATTTGCTAGGCCTTCACCTAAGATGTCACTTTGTTCCCAGCCCCAGTGGAGCTGGTTTGCAGCCTGCTATTTCTTCTACATGGTGACTCTAATTCCAGGTTAAAAAAAATAAACAAAGGGAACTTAAAAGCTGTGCTCTTGCTGCCCTGGTTGGAAAGAAGTGGCGGCAGCAGAAGCATCTGGGGTGCTGGAGGGAAGCACCCCTGACGTCAGGCCTGGAAGCACCTTTCTTGGCTGTCAGCCACATCCCGCCACCCTGCCCCTACCCTGTCATTCTTCTGGTTCTTACCTGCGGACAACTTTCATTTCCACCCATCAGAAGAGTATGCAGGAAGCGAGGAAAAAAAAGGGGAAAGAAAACTCAGACATTCTGTTCTGGATGCAGTGTCACCAAAGAGAAACCCAGAGAACTGGACACGCTCTCTGACCTAAACCTGTGGGTAGACGTTCTGCTTTCACCAACCACTCTAACTGCCAAGGTAAAGGCCAGAATTTCACAGGAATTCTAGTATAAGATCAGCTTACCTCTCAGCACCAAGGGCATTTTCCTGAATGCAGGAAGGAATGCCCTTCTTAAAAAAACTATGAGTTCTTTTCCCCTCAAAGTCAGAAAAGTATCAACAGAGAAACTCCTACCCTTTTGGTCTTGCCTGACAAGTGGATTTATGAAAAGATGCTTACTTTTAAATTTACTGTGGTCAGGAGTATCTTGGCTTTCTTCTATCAGGATTTTGGCAGCTACGCCAAGAGTAACAATCTTGGTTTTGGAGACCAGGAATAGCATGACAAACTTCTGGCTCATGATTCTCAGAGACTTGTCTTTCCGACTGTTTGCAGATGCTGCAAAAGCAATCAGAGGAAAATATCAAAACATATAACTTACCACAAGACTGTAATTAAGAGTCTGATAAAACTTGATCTAACTCTAGCAGCAGAGGGAAAAAACACCCCTGTTCTAAGCAGAACTCTATACTCAACAGTTGGCCCATAAAGAAAGACGGCAGACTTTCTTATGGCTCTTACACTTGGGAATACATTTTTGTAAGCCGTTCTTAATGCTTAACACTGATTCTTCACAGAGCAGAACCCATGAGGTAGTTTTCTGGAAGTAACTATTTTAAAAAGACTAACACAGAATAGAAGGATAAGTAGGAAGCTGAAATTATTATTTTTTTTTAGCTTCTTTTAGTTCTATGTATTTACTTGGGAGGTTTCCTTGAAAAAGATTCTACAGGCATCATACAAGCAACAAAGGGCGCATTAGACCTGGCATAATCAAGAGAATCTGGACAGAGAGTTTAGAGGGCTGAGTACATGCTTTTGCAGTTTGGTCTTCCCAAGGACCCCTGAACACTGAGCCAGTAGTAGCCTCTGGAAGCTGGAATTATTTTGAGAACATCAACTCTCTTCTTGGAAGCAGAGAATCTTTATCTTCTGTGCCCACAATAATTAGACTATGCCTTTAACATAGCCGATCTCCATTTCTCTTCAAACTTTCTCTGAAAGATGGGGGTCAGTCTTCCGTTTATTTGAGTGCAAATGACACATAGGATGGTGCTACAAGTCATGAGGCAGTGCCTCTAGTGAACACCACCAGTCACCTTCTTCCCATACCTATATCTTATACCAAGGGGAAAGAGAGTGATGCTCAGTTATTGTCACTGCATGGAGGGAGGAAAGTGAGAATGATGATGATCCAATGGGGGGAGCAGGAAGAGGGAAGAGAACAACGGAAGTAAAATATTCTTCGTCAGATCAAAGCAGGGTTGTCTGTCTTTCTAACACATACTTTCTGTTAATGGGATTCTTAGCTAAGGCAACTGATCTAATACATCACTTTGAAAGTTCAGTGCTTTGAAGAACATCAGCTGTTTTCATAGGGAAGTTTCCTGAAAGTCTTACACACAGAAAGCATGACGGTGCTGTCCAAACGCAAGGCCAGCACTGCTGGCAATCTAAGGCCAAGTACCCAGAACACCCAGGAAGCGCCCACTGCACTGACCGTATAACACTGGTTGGTCTTTCTTCTGTAGAGAAAACTGAGGGTCAAGGCCCTCATGGGATTCAATCTGGTATATGGCACCTTGGTATCACTTCTTTCTCTTTTTCATTTAATTTGGGCAGTTTGGTCAAACATGCAAAAATATTGCATGTTTTACAATATTGATAAATTTTGTAAAAACAAAACTTTTACAAATTTTGTTTTACACAGTCCACAGAATGGGAAAGAATATTCACCCAATACCCATCTGATAAGGGGTTAATATCCAGGATATATCAGGCACTGGTAGAACTTTACAAGAAGAAAACAAACAACCCCATCAAAAAAATGGGGAGAAGAAATGAACAGAAACTTCAGCAAGGAAGAAATTCGAATGGCCAAAAAACATATGAAAAATGCTCATCATCACTAATCATCAGAGAGATGCAAATCAAAACAGCAATGAGATATCACTTTACACCAGAGAGACTGGCACATATTCAAAAGAGCAAGAACAACAAGTGCTGGCGTGGGTGTGGGGAAAAGGGGACACTCATCCATTGTTGGTGGGAATGCCAGCTGGTACAGCCTTTCTGGAAAACAATATGGACATTCCTCCAAAGACTAGAAATTGAACTCCCATTTGACCCAGCCATACCACTCCTGGGAATCTACTCTGGGAAACCAAAAATACGCAGCGAAAACACCATCCCTACTTTTATGTTCATAGCAGCATTATTCACAATAGCCAGAATCTGGAAGCAACCAGAGTGCCCTAGAATCGATGACTGGATAAAGAAGCTTTGGTACATCTACACAACGGAATACTATGCAGCTATTTGGAAAAATGAAGTTATAAAACTTGCCTATAAATGGATGGACATGGAGAAGATTATGTTGAGTGAAATTAGCCAGAAGGAGAGAGACAGATACAGAATGACTGCATTTATTTGCATGACATAAATATATATGTACATATTAAGATACCAATATCCAAGGTGAAGTGAAACATGACCTTGTATCAGGAGGTCCTGTCAAAGGTGGAAATTATCACAAACGTGTGGGAGTCAGAGGCTAGGTAAGACAGAAAATGGAACAGTGTGCTAACAATTGTAGAGGGTACTAATGCTAAGCAACCTAGAACTGAGCATTAAATAGAGGCAAAAGGATACACATGACAACCCTTTAATGTATGTTCTGTAATCCATAGTCTGGAAGGGAAGGAAAAGAGAAAGAGAGAGAAAGGGAAAGAAATAAAGAACCTGCCATGGAGGGGGCTGGGGAAGGGGAGGGAACCGGGGGCGTTGGTGGTGGGAGATGGGCACTGGTGGCGGGATGGGTGCTGGAACACCGTATGACCAAAACCCAAATATGAACTTTTTAATTGTATATCTTTTTTATTTGTATATCTCACGGTGGTATAATAAAATACTTTAAAAAATTTTTGTTTTACAAATTTTTTTGGTGTTTAAAAACGCAAAAAAAAAAAAAAAAATCCCAGCACCAGCGTGTGAACTTTCCTCCACCCTGTTCCAGTGTTCCCCACATCCTATCCCTCTAGTCCTCCCTACAGTGATATTAGCATCATTTCTCATCTCTGCCAAGGCTAAGTTTCTCCAGAATAGACTGTCACCTTCTCTCTCTGCCATTCCTCCTGCAGTGACAAGGGACTCACAAGAGTGATAGTCGGGTTCAGAGAAGTCCAGTAGCTGCTGATCTTGGGAATCGGGAGATGCATCTTTTCTACGTTCTCCAAATTTATAATCCATGAGGTCGAGCTCTTTCTGTTGGAGATGTGCCATCTGCTCTTCATATTTCTGTTCCTCCCCAAGTCTCTGGAGACTCCTCAGGGTCTGGGGCAGGCTGTGCCGTCCATGCCAGCCGTACTGATTCTTGGCCACTCGACTGACCAGGTGCAGAGACTCCAGCACGTTCACGATGTCGTAGATTCGCCTTCTCTCAACACCTGTTTGAGAAACCCAAGCAGACAGTCATCACGTGGAATACTTATGGGGATAATTCCATGAGAGCCTGCACCAGGTCTGTGAACTAACTGGCAGGATCCCAGCCTAACACACAACATGCAGATGCTCAGTCAATTAAACCTGTAAGGATATAAGCAAGGGAAATTATTTTTTTCTTTCCTCTTCTTGGAATCCAGCCCTGAATGAGATCTGGGATCAAGCATTCACCAGAGATGGATGAGAAGTTTCATTTGTATTATTTAACCAGTGGTATATGCATGGTTTATACCACACAAATATTTCAGGGTTGAATGACAATAAGGTCATAAAAGACCCTATCTGAGGGTTCACTAAGCTGTTTGTTGCTAGTTGAAAATTCCCGTTATTGTTTTTATTTACTAAGCTCAGTTGGCTTCTATACTAATTTTCTTATCTTATTTCCTACTGGGTTATTGACCCTATGGTGAAATATTACAATTTTCACAAATTTTCTTTGACTGAAGTGCATTTTGACAATTTCATTAGCCATTTTATTATAATAAGCAATATAATAAACTATTTTGTGCTTGCTAAAGGGGCAGGCTTAGGGAATGGGTAAGAAATTGGAGACAATGGTGGAAGGAAGGTCACACTGGTGGTGGGATTGGTTTGGAACAGTCAAGCCCAAAACAGCTTTATAAACAACTCTGTAGATCTGGGTGTTCAAATAAAGTTATAAAAACAAAACAGGTGAGATCAGGAAATTTTAGGTACATGTCTAATGGCTTGATGATGGATGCTGGATGGTTGATTTTGACTTACTACACATAAGGACTATATCAATTATGTCCAATAACTAATATTCCATTATTGGACAATGTTTGCCCCTCTCCTGCAGTTTGGTAAGAAAACATTACCATATCTCGTCTTAGTGGCCCAGTAAGGAAAACACAGGCAAATACTTCCTGATCTGGCCTGGAAATTCAGGAGTTAAGAGCTTAGCCAGAATTCCCAAGTTGCTAGAGGAAGCTCTAAGTAGGGCTCATACAACCGAGTCATTTTTTGCTTGTCAGTTATGAGATAACTCTCCTGTATTCTCATTCATCTATCCTACCGGACAGGTGAGCACAGAATTTATTATAATACTGGCTCACCAGACAGTACATCATTTGGTATCCATTTTCCTAACTTACTCCCCAAAGCTAGTATTATGAATTATTTACCAAATGTACCAAAAATATTTACAGTTGTAAAGCCTGAGAGGCTTTGGGGCCAGACTACCGCGATCTGAATCTCAGCTCTATTCCTCGTTTGTTTGGGGAAGTGGCATGCCCAGCAGTGGTGCTAGGGGGCTTACTCCTGTGCTCAGTTATCATTCCTGGTGGTGCACAGGGATCATAGGTGGTGCCAGGGATCAGACCAGGGTCAGTACATGCAAAGCAAGTGCCTTAATCCATGTACTGCCTCTAGGATGGACCTTCACCCTGATCTTTCTGTACTTTTTAATATCTATCTCATAAAATAATGACCATAACTATAAATTGTCTCCAGTGGGTATTAATTTACCCACAGTGAGCCTTTAATTTTCTAAATACTTCCTGCACTTGGGATAACTAAGGTCCTTGCTAGCATGTAAGGACAAAGGAGAACTAGATTTTTAAGACCTCTGTTCCTGATTCATCCTATTGTGCAATAGACTCTCAGGCTTTTGGAATCCACTGGCCTCCTTTGCTCTCCTCAAGTATCCACAACAAAGCCTGCAGGCGTCTCCTAGCAAACAGGCGGGCTATATGCCCTCTTTCTGTTCACTTCCGGAGCTGCCGTACAATCAGGGCAGACGCTGAATGCAGCTTCTGGCCCTGTAACAATTTAACATGAGAAACAGATTGCTATAACGAAGACTTTGCACCTCTAAAGACATTGGGCCACACGCATGAAGAGGCAGTCAGTCAATCAGAGCATTTCTGCTCACGACCCTGAAGGCTCTTCACTCTCTGGAGCTCAAGCTGGGGAACCTGGTGTTTGTTGGAAGGTACTGGCAGGAGCGGGCAGCAGCCTGAGGTCTATGTCCACCGTGTCCTCTATTCTGGAACGTTTGCACTTATTAACACATCCTTTTTTTTATAGAGTGTAACATTCTACAAACCTTCCCATTAGAAATGTCAAGTGAATGCAACTGAGACACCCCAGGGCTAGCCATATGCCTGGCTGTTCTGCTACTCTGAATTACATACAAGCTGTTCAGTCTCCATCTAGTGGCTAGATAACCACTGTCCATTAGTGGGGGGAAAAAGAAAGGAAAAAGAGATTTTGAGCATTTGGGTAAATGATATTTCGCATGCATTGGTGTTTGGTATGTGGTGCGGGCAAAAGCCAAAATGTAGACCGTTCCTTGTAATCACTTTTCGCTAGCTGGACTTTGTTAACTAGCCATTATTTGTTGTTTTTAACGTTCCCTCTCACAGGTCTCAATCACTAAAGGTGACTCTGGGGTGTACTGTTAGGAAGGTTTTCCCTGGCTCTTGTTCTCTTCTTCTTTCACATTAGTTCCAAATATGATATTTTATGCTTCCAAGGATCAAATAATATAACCTTGTTTCTTTCCATCCCTGAGGGAATCTGCCCAGAACATCTTTCAACCCTGAAAACGATTTCCTAGACAACAATATTTTCCATGTACTCAAGTCACTCCTTCTTATTGATTGTGCCCACATCAAATCTACATTGTACCAGAATCTGAAGACAATGTAATCCAAGTAGTGAACACATCTTGGTTGCAATAAGACCTCATAGCTTATGACTGACAAAACAGCAGGGGAGCTGGAGTAAAAGTACAGAACAGGGCATTTGCCCTGCATTTGGCTGACCTGGGTTCGATCCCAGGCATTCCATTTGGTCCCCTGGGCACCACCAGAATTAATTCCTGAGTGCGGAGCTAGGTGTGATCCCAAAAGTCAAACAAACAAAACACCCCACAAAAACAAAATAGCAGAGAGCTGGGACTCAGCTCAGGGAACCCAGTTTTCCATCTCATGTGGGAAATTCACTTGGGAGATCTGCGCGATGAGGAGGCATCAGAAGCTGTGGCAAAATTCTCTCTAGTGTTCCTAGGCCAGGGCATTCAAACTGGCAGGCTCTGGAACCCACGCCAGTAAGAGAACATTCACAGTATCTTACAAATCTGTGTAAAATGTAAAACCCAGGCAGTTATCCGCAGCTTACAAATTTGCTCCATGCAGACACGCAGCCTGGGATGGCACTGACTCATACAAGGACAATCTGGCTCAATTCTGGGTCAACTGTTTTACCCTTTACCTGCTGCTGGTCACCTCAACCCTCATCCTGGGTCACGTTTGCATCTGGCAGCCATGTAACAGCAGCTACTGAGCTCAGTTCTTCATCCTCCAGGCTCTGGTTCCCAGGCAGCAGCTTTCAAACAAGCCCTCAGAACAGGCCGGGTAGGTTAGGCCTGCCCCACATGCACTGCCAGCTGGAGCAATACCCCTGCAGAGGAGCAGCTCCCCAGTTTACCTCTTCCTGGACCCTTTGGGTATGCGAACAGCCTCCTAACAGGGTCTTCCGTTTGCACAGACATCAGTCAAAGGCCCCTTGATGGAGGTTAGGCAAGAAGTTGTCTATGATCTCCAGTGAGAACACTGTTGTGTTGCTGAATCCTCAGCAACTGAGAGACAGTTTCCAGGACCCTGTGCCTCAACCAGGACCACCGCAAACCTGTCAGCATAGCACTTTGCCTGTGATTCACTGGCACGAACATCAAATACTGTATTAGGTTCAGAATGACTTCCCACCCCTTCATCTGGCTTCAGAGGTTGACTTGATGGCTTGGAGAAAAAAAGCAATCTAGTAAAAGCAGGAGAAACAGTTTCACCTAACACAGCATTGCCGGTGCCAGACCCTGAGCTAATAATGTTACTGACATAATTTCTAACTTTGCTAAGTTTCTGCAAGGCAGGACCAATGGGCCCTATGGTTTAGTCAAGAAAACAGCTAATTAACATATTTCTTTATTTTTTGGTTAGGGGGTGGTCATACCTGGTTGTGTTCAGGGCTTACTCCTAAGTCTATTCCAGGATTACACCCAGGTCAGCTATGGGCAAGGTAAGCATTGTCCCTGCTGTACTGTCTAGCCTCAACTGTTAAGAGCTCTGGCAGCTAACAAAGAGAAGAGCTACACTTCAACATCAACCCTCTCTGACTCAAAGTCCTGTCCATGGTCTTTCAGTCACGGACTGCTGCTTTTTTTTTTTTTTTAAATCTCAGTTTCCCACAGTAGAAAGTGTTTTTTGGAAACCAACTGCTAGTCAAGCCCACTAGGGGTCCCTATTTGCAGCAGCTGCAGGTCACACACCATCGTGCAGTGCACACACACAGATCGTCAGAACATGCCTCCCTCTTTGTTAGAAGATTTAGCTGTTTGGGTTATGTCCAGATGTGCTTTTGCTTGCTGGCAAGTTTGCCTTGGATATCATAGCACAGGGCTCTAAACAAAATACTCCTACATTCAAATCTTATTTAATAACAGAAATTATACCAGCTCTGAATCCTTAGAAGCAATATTATAAGCAATCAGCAGGAGTGAGCTGAAGACATAGTACAGTGGTTAAGGCACTTGCCTTGTATGCAGATATTCTGTTTTAATTGTCAGCTTCACCAGGATCTATCCCTGAGTACAGAGCCAAGAATAAGCAATGAGCACAGCTGAGTGTGCCCCAACAAATAAAACCAGACCAAAACAACAAAATATCCAGCAGACCTTTCTACAAACTTTTGAAACTATTCAAAATAAGATAAAATATGGTATTAATATCATGTGTGTCTATTATAAAGATTTTTTTTTTTTTTTTTTTTTTTTTGCCACCCGCCCTCGGGGTTACTCCTGGCTCTGTACTCGAATTACTCCTGGCAGTGCTCGGGGGACCATATGGGATGATGCCGGGGATCGAACCCAAGCCGGCACAGGCCGGCTGCATGCAAGGCAAACGCCCTACCCGCTGGGCTATCGCTCCGCCCCATATTTTTTAAGGTTAAAAAATAAACCCTCATCGTTTGTTATCAGGCCTAGAATTCCATGCATGATGACGAGTGAAGCAAGTTCTGCCCTGCCTGCTTCTCAGGCCTCACCCACTTGGTGGGCACATTCGACAGTGCAGAGAGGCTAGTTGAAGCCCCGTCCTTTCCGAGAAACCAGTTTCCCACCTCTGCTAGAGACAGGTCTCCAGGTCACGAGGATACATACCCAGACTGACAGCAACTTCATCTAGGGAGATGGTGGTTTTCTCAGTTGACAAGGGATAACTTGGGTAGCGAGCTAGGAACTTCTGGCACAGGAGTCCTAAACTTTTCTGTTTTCTGCTTGGCCTTTGCTTTTCGAACTTCGTCAACAGCACTGTCCCCAACAACATCAAGCTACAGAGGGCAGACAGAAGGGAGGGGAGATGTCGCAGTTAGATCCACATGGAGAAATTGCAACAGGCAATATTAGTGAACAACGAGTCATCCCAGTCCATACCATCCTTGATTCTAGCTAAAAGCTACCTCCTAAGTGTGAATTTCTTGCTAACATCTACTGCCTAATCAAGTTTCCTTACTGCTTTACCTATAGTTTCCTCTGGACTGGAGTTATTTTTCTCATTTGAAATTGGAGGCTAAGTCTATGGGTAAAAATCTTTAAAAAAAACAGTGGGGTGGGGAGGGCATGACCTTTTATAGATTGGAACACTTGCTGCTAGTGTTGGACTGTGATCAGCCTCATTGGGCATCTTGTAGAGATGTAAAATCTCATTCCACACCCAATGTATCAGAATCCACCTTTCCATAGGATTCTGTGATTCTCTATGGAAATGAAGGTTGAGATATACTGGCCTTGCCAAGAGATGATGGAACTGAACAAAGACATATAAATCTTATCTTATTCTCTCTTTCTCTTTATTTTAAGTACACAATCTGGTATCTCTGTCTCATCAGCTCACATTTGAAAAGGCGAGTACAGGAAAGTACGACTCTGTAGGACTTTCCTACAGGAGTCCAGAAAAGTAAAAGGTTTTTCACTGAGCATATTTAAGGAAAGAGATACGAAGCACTTGGTAAGTTTAACAGTTATTTGTGATTTTCAAAAATGCCCTTTGAAAGCGAGGGATGAAGAAATTATTTAATAAAATGTATGAAGCATTTAAATCTAAAGACAAAATATGTCTTAACGCTTAAACCTTGGAAGTATCCCCTTAAGATCAGGAAAATAAAAACGATGCCACGATGCCTTGTAGCACTGCTCCTCTTCGACATATTATATTAAAGAACAGTGCATGGGGTTAGAAACAGAGGCACTAGACTGGAAAGAAATAAGCAAACCTTCATTCTGCAAAAGCATGACTGCTTCTATAAAAGAATCTCAAATTATTTAAAATAGGAGAATTTAACAATGCAACAAAAGACAATATTAAAAAATCAATTTCATTGCTATAGCATAGTAATAGAAAGTGAACTAAAAACATCGATTATAATAGCAACAAGAATGGTAAAGCTTTTAAGAGCACATCTCGTAAAACTATTTGCGTAAAATACTAAAATTTAGGTGGTTTAGAAATGTAAAGTGTAGATAATGTGCGGTCTTGATGGATAGGACACTCAGTACCACAACGAACGTGAATTTTTCTCAAATTCATCCATATGCAAAGCAATTATAATTAAAATCACATCAAAAGTTTATATGCAAGCACAGAGGGTGAAGATTAGTTCAGATACTGAAGAGAAGTAAGGTTCTTGCATTATGTGACTTCAGAGCTTATTATTACAGGCTACAAGGGTAGGAATAAATAACTTACCACCAGAATAGAAAAGAGCCCGGGAGGAGATGTATGCATGAATCAAACTTTGACATTAGCAAAGTAGAATTGCCAACTAGGGGGAAAAGGAAGGACTAAATAAGTGGTGCAGGGAATATTGATGCCCAGCAGCAAAATAAGGGGGGGACCAATCACCAAACTGAAATGTAAAGCTTGTAACTCACAAAAATTTTATTTCTGGAATATAGATCATAAACTCCTAAAAATAATATGAAAAAGAAAAATCTAGTAAGACTCAGCAAAGAACATGGGTAAGATTTCACAGAAGAGAAAAACAAACAAACACATGGAAAGACTCCAGTTCATTAGTAATCTTAAAAAAAAGTAAATTTATCCCACAAAATACACAATCATACACAAGACTGGCAAGTTTGGGGGGGGGGGGGGGGACATTGGGGGGAGGGGGGGGGGGGGGGGGGTGGGGGTGGGGGGTGGGGGGGGGGGGGGGGGGGGGGGGTTTTTTTTAAATATGGGAAAGAGGTTTATTGTTTTGTTTTAGGGTGGGGTGTTGGGGGGGGGGGGTGGGGGGGGGGGGGGGGGGGGGGGGGGAGGGGGGGGTTGGGGGGGTTGGGGGGGGGTTGGTGGTGGTGTTTTTGTTTGTTTTGAAATTACTATCCTTGACAATTTCAAGTGTCTGAGAGAATGTGAACATAACAATGCCCACACATTAGCGCTGGAAGCAAACATCACTTGGAAAAGCAATTTGGCATCACTCGTGAACATCTGCAAATTCAGTGACCTAGCAATGCCACTCCTAGGCCTACACCTGGGAAGTGCAGTTCTCAAATTTTCTAGACATAGGATGCTTACAGATTCTGAAAAATTTGTACATGTGGGGCTAGTCTATAGATACCTACTGTATTAAAATTTAAAAGACAATCCAAATATAGGAAAAAGGACAGTTTTACTTATTGTTTCAAATCTCTTTAGGGTCTGACATTATAGAATTCTCACCTCTGTTGTATTCAATTTGTTATAATACCCACATCATGTATTTACTAGAAAACTAGTGCATAGTTTGAGTATCAAAAATCTTATGTATTATCATAAAAATCATTTTGATGTTTTTGATACTCAAAGTGTCTCAGGGACTCTCGGTTCCCAGTCTACATTTTGAGAACCACTGCCCTAGAGAAACTCCAGGATTTATTAGCAAGAATGATACAGTCATATAGTTCCTATTAGTTCAAGATGGAAAGCCGAAACCTAAGGGCTGTTCCCAAGAAAATGGGCGGATGAATCACAGGCAATCATGCATCACTTATATTAAAAATATAAATTCTGATGTGAACTTATAAAAAATATAAATTCTGGGTCCAGAAAGGTATAACAATGGGTAAAGTGTTTGTCTTGCATGCAGATGACTCAGGTTCAATTCCTGGTGTCCAATGTGGTTCCCGGAGCACTGCCAGGAGTGATTCCTGAGTGCAGAGTCGAAAGTAAGCACTGAGCACTGCCGGGTGTGAACCAAAACCCCACTCTCAAAGATATTCTAAGAAATATGATATTTCTTAGAATATCATATTTCTATGATAAGTGACCAAGTGAAGTGATGATATTCTAAGATATTCTAAGATATTTTAAGAAATATGTTGTTAGACAATTCTGTCATTAGATGACCACCAGAACATAAATACGAAAACCTGGATGGTCCACAATTGACCAAGATGTCATTAAAGTTATTCATACTGTGATGTGATAGTATACAGCAGTGAAAATAAAGCAACACTATATGGAAGAACACTGAAGAATTTTAGAGATCTATGTTGGTGGAGATTACATACTATACAGTTTCATATTAACAAAAGCCTATAATTCAAAGCAAAACAAATAACACTTAAGCAAAATATTATATAGGCAACATACATGTACATATAGTAATGATTTAAAATTAGCCAGGAGATTAAAAATACAAAAAAGAGGTTATTTTGTGCCAGACAGAGCTAAGTCAATAGTTACATCCTGCCTTGGGGTTGGATGGTAAAATCATGTACATTGAAGATAAGTGCATTTTATGTAAGACCAAAAAATTATTTCAAAAAGCAATAAAGAACCAATTAAGAAATGACATTAAATGGTTGTTTTAAGACCACTCAAATTTGGGGCCTGAGTGATCGGATAATGGGTAGGGCCTTTGCCTTGCGTGTGGTCAACCCAGGTTCATCCTGGGCATCCCATGTGGTTCCCTGAACACTGCCAAGAATAAGTCCTGAGTGCATAGTCAGGCAGGAGTTACCTCTGAACACTGCTGGGTGTGACCCCCCCCCACAAGAAAAGTCGAAAAAATAAAACATGAAAAAAAAAGACTACTCAAATTTTAAGCATTTACTTCCTAGAAGAAGGGAATATTTCTAACCACTGACTGGCTTGGGAGGCAAACTAAGACAAATAAGACATCGAAAGTTATTTTCTAGTGAACGAAATCACTAATAATTTCCCACAGCTCTGCTGTTCCTTGATCAGGAAAATAAAGCCAAATGATATTTACACAGCTTTGACAGCAAAATGTGCATTTAATTGTGCCTAATTCCTAAAACCCTACTAGAACCAGGGCAGGTTCCACAGCTCTCATCTTTCAGTGAGGTAACTGAAGTGCAGACAGCCTATGGATTTCCCCCAAGCTCCCACCTAGAGTGTGAACCCCCAAATGTCCATGAAATCAAATCCCTGTGCTTTCTCCAGCAAATATAGAATTGAAAGAAAGTCATTCTATGGAAGAATTATTAAAATTTCCTGACCTTGAATATATAGGAATTCTCTCAAAGCTGGGTAACTTGTATTTACTTATCTAGACGAATCTGTTAGTTCTATCACTCCAAAGTAGTATATGGCAGATTAATTCTTTTAGTTCTATTGATTTCAAGTTGTAATTCAGAATACTCTTTTCACTCTTCTCTTTCCAATCTCTTCATTGTGGTAACTTTTATAGCTTAGAAAAAATCTGCCCAATTGATAAAAAAAAAATGGAAAAGAAGTAACATCTAATCTAATTTTTCTTAGTAATTCTGGGAAGAATTAGATAAAAGAAAAAACATTGATCAGTGAACTTTTATAAAAAAGTAGAGATAAGCCAATTAATCTGCAGTTCTGATCCCCCACATAATAGGTAATTTAAAGAAGATTTTAAAACCATTGAAATAAACATATAGGGAATATTAAATATCTCAAGTTAAAAACATTTAGTTAATATTAACCTTAAAACCTGAGCAGGGCTGGAGAGACAGAACAGGGGTAGGACACTTTCCTTGCAGGCCAGAGACCAGGCTTGATCTCAATTCCTGGTATCCCGTATGGTTCCCTGAGCACCACCAGGAATAATTTCTGGGTGCAGAGCCTGGAGTAACCCCTGAGCATTGCTCCCCGAGCCCCCAGCCGAAGGGGGGAAAAGAGAGCAAAAATCACTGTTCATAGTATTGAAAAGAAAAACAAAATTTCTTGATTTATCAACTATAATTACTATTCAAATTATAGTTTAGATAGTGGGGTGGCCCGCCACCCCAGCAAAGCCTTGCAAGAAGCCAGAGGAACCCCCACACCATGAGGGCTGCCATTTTCCACATCCAGACTCCCTCTCGCCAAAACTCCAACCAGCAGAAGAGCTGATCACAGCCCGGCTAGCTTGGCTGCTTTGCAACCGCACAGTTCATCAATAAATGTTGGAGATTAGAGGTGACTACAAGAGTATCCCACCCACACGGCAGAGCCTGGCAAGCTACCCATGTCGTATCTGATATGCCAAATACCAGTAACAATTATAGACCTCATTCCCATGACCTGATGGAATCGTTTGAGGCTCTTTATATTCCTGGAGCAAGCAGATGCCCTTGGGCTACACTACGTGACAGGACGTATGGAGATGTTACTGGTGCCTGTTCAAGCAAATCGATCATCAACGGAATACAAGTGAAACAAGTGATACTATTTAAAAATTTTTTAGATGTATGCAGACCAAGAATATCATAAAAGAAAACATTCACATAAAAAATGAAAATCAGAATTTCATTTGAACTAGAAAGACATTTTAAAATGAGTTTTGCATTCAATAGTAAATAAAAATTTAAAAAAATTCAATCATCCATTGATAATCAAATAAAAAACTAGAAGTCCACTAGAGTCCTAGGCGCATAGCCTACTTACCTGCAGAGAATCTGTGAACGCATCATCTTTGTTCTCGATGGGTCGGAACAGTTCCTTTTTCTTCTCCCGGTCTCTTATGTCAGGGCTGGCTGCACTAATGAGCATCTTCAGGTTAGCTGTGGGCGCCCATGGTTCTGCCTGCTGCCTATCCACCAGCTTGACTGGCGTAATAGGATTTCGTTCTGGAGAGAAGATTTTTTGCTTCGATAAATCAATTGGTTCATTTTTTATTGGTGTCTTCGGAGCCATCCTCAATCGATCAACAAAAAATATTTTCCTATTAAAAAAAACATCTTTTAGCAAGAGCAACAATGGCTAAGTATCAGTTCAGAGTACCCCAATATAGGAATATCATTGACCAAGACAGGAGTATACACAGGAACAAAGAGGTTAATGGCTGTAAAACATCAGGACAAGACAACAAAAGCCCGATTAGATCTATTGGTCCTCAAAGTTATTTTAAAGGTGTCTTGAGAAAGAAGTGAGGTGACTCTGTGGATTTCTGTGACAGGTGGAGATGGTAAGGGTAAATACGAAGTTGAGCCCATACTGTTTCTATATTTCGTTAAACATCATTGACTAGTTTACACTAATGCTGATAGATAATTAAGCATGTGTAGTCCACCAGTTCAAATAACAGCAATTTGTAACAGAATTAATCACTGAAAGAACATCCCCAAATCCACATTTCAAACCAAGCTGGAGCACCATGTAATGCTAATTTCTTAGAGCTGCATTTCTTACACAATGCAAGGTGAAAGACCAGAGGTTTTATTTCATTTCCAAACTTCCACATGGTCAGTATGTGGTCTTTCTCCATGTGAAGAGTATGTATTTCCTGCCACATATGTGTGACTCTGCATTGGACTTTGTTGCACAAACTAAGTTTCTTCTGGCCTGCTTAGCCAGAAGAAACCACTGTCTGCAAGTCTAGCAATCAGGGGACAAGATCAAATTGCTAAGGAGGCTTCTAAGTGCTTAGCTTGCAAGGGCTTTTCTGAAATATTTTGCAGCTTGGTAACAGTTTGTAGACTATCATCCATTCCCCAGGACACATTTTGAGTACACAGTCTTAGATAATTATAAGACAAGATTAATGATGGGTCTCTTAGTATGAAAAAAGGACCAAGTACAGAAAAACCCACATTTAGAACCATTAAAGAAACCAAAACAGAGGCCAGAGCAATAACACAGCGTGTATGACATTTGCCTTGCATGCAGCTGACCCAGGTTTGATCCCCAGCATCCCATATGGTCCCCAAGCACAAGCAGGAGTAATTCTGAGAAAAAAGCAGGAGTAATCCCTGAGCATTGCTGGTGTGACCCAAAACCCAAAAAATAAATAAATGAATAAAAATTTTAAAAAGTTCATTTCTCCTGAAATAAGTTTGTGCCATTGGAAAGCAGATTTTGCTTTTTCCTACAGGAGAATTCCCCTCCAGGTAAGAGCATCTTATGTAACAACGCAGGCAGATGAATGAAGTAGTTTTCACTCCCTTCCCTGCACATATATTACTTGGTGGCTGCTATAGGCTTGGCTGAACTGTGCTTTTAATAAAATGCTTTCATGAGAGATAGTACATCAAGGAAGGTACTTGACTTGCATGCAACTGACTCAGGCTTGAATATACCCGGCAATCTATATGGTGGCCTGAGCACCACCAAGAGTAATTTCTGTGAGGATCACCAGGTGTAGCACAAAATAAGGAATTAGAAGTTGCAGTTAGCAGATTCCTTGAACCAGCAAAAGTCCCCACCTACCCCTGCAGTCAAGGTGCAGGTCTGTCTAACATGAAGTGAGAGAGAGGGGGAAGGAGCTGACTGTTTCTCACGCCAAAGCAGTGACACACAGCCAGGATGTGGGCACATCACCTAACAAGTCCCTACTGGTGTACAATCCCAATGAACTCTTCTAGAAGGGAATGCTCAAGGGAAATGCTCAGAAGAGGGTTTCCTGTTTGCCACACCCTGCCACACGCATTTGAGATGCCTTCCCACCTCTCGCCCAGTCCACGCATTTTGGTGGTGGCAACCACCAGGAGTCATCCACGTGGTCATGATGCTCAACACTCAGTTGCAGTGCTTGAGAACTCTGCACAGGAATAAGCAGGAGGACAGTGGTAGGGACCCGGGATGGAGCTCACAGCCGCACTCCTGCAAAGCAAGAACCCTATCACTGAGCCAGGCCTGGGTCCCTGCTCCAGTGTACTAGCCCCTCACCCAAATCCTGAGACATGGGCATTATGATTATCCCAGGTTACAGAAGAGAGAAATGGTGGCACTAAAGGGTTAAAATAACTTGCCCGGGGTTATACAAGCTCATTCTGCCCAGGTCACTGGGATGCCAAGAAATTGCTGAAAACAGCAGCTTCTGAAATTCTGCATCTACAAGTGAGCCGGATCTGGAAGCGCTCTGGCAGTTACCTTGGCAGTTACCTTTGTCCGTGTCAACAAAAGGCACACAGCGGCTCACTGATGCCCAGTGGGGGAGGGCAGAAGAGGAAAGCAATAGATAGGGCCAGCTGACCTGCCTTTTGTTATTTCACAGCCTGAGGCTGGGTTCTTCCTCTTCCTTCTCCTCACTACACTCATCACTAACATGTTCATAAACGACCAACCTGGAGGATGTGAGTTCTCACGATCCTGGTAGCCTGGGCGTGCAATACAACTTCATGATATCTTTTCCCCTTCCCTGTTATTTATTAGCACTTGGCACTTAGAGCTAAGCTAATATAAGGCACCCTATCGCTGCTAAATTTCCTGGGCGTGTGTCTCATCTCATTTGTGACACTGAATACTTGGGGGGGCATGTATGCATATCTCACTGCTCACAATAGCTTCAACGCTTACAGGTGCTCAAAAGACCTGGCCCAAAGGTGTCTAGTGGGGTGAGAGCGATAGTACAGCAGGTGGGGCATTTGCCTTGCATGTGGCCAACCTGGATTTGATCTCTGGCACGCCTCTAAGGCTGCCCCTTGAGGTGTTGCAGGTGTTGCTGCGGTGCCCAATGCATCGGCAGGTGGCAGACAGGAGACAGGCATGTCTACACCCAGGGCTCTGCCCTGTGAGCCCTGGATGGTTGATGGTCTGACATAGAAAAAGACTGCATCCCCTGGGATGAACCCAAAGCCATGGGAAAGCCTAGCTAGCTACCCGTGGTGTATTTGATATGCCAAAAACAGTAACAATAATGGACCTCATTCCAACGAATGGAGACATTACTGGCGCCCGCTGAGCAAATCGAGGTACAATGGGAAGACAAGTGACAAGTGACCTCCCAAGGGCCCCAGAGTACCACCAGAAGTAATTCTTGAGCACAAAGCTAGGAGTAAATCCTGAGCATCACTGGGCGTGGCTCCAAGAACAAACAAACAAGCAAAAAATAAGGTGTCTCTTGGGAGGCATGGAGGCCTGCCAAGATGGAACGTGATTCTCTCCTTCCCTACTGCCTGATAGTTTCTGGAATTTGGGGAAAAGGAGCAATCTGGGCAAATTACTTCCATCTATACCTTAAATTTTCCTTAGGATTGAAATACTGTTTAAAATGAGAAGGGAGGGGTCCAGAGCGATAGCACAGCAGGTAGGGTGTTTGCCTTGTGGGTTCGATCCCCAGCATCCCATATGGTCCCTCGAGCTCTGCAGCTCCGCCTTTACCTCTGTGCGGTTACACCGATCTCAAATGTACTCCCAAACAAGCCTCTACACACGAAACCCACATCACGTCTGCCTGCTAAGAAATCTAAGTTGCAACACCCAGGAAACCACTTCCTTAAGGAGAGAGAACCAGGAAGCAGTCACGCAGCAAATAGGCCTCTGGGTACTCATCAGTAATTTTTTTTTTTTTTTTTTTTTGCTTTTTGGGTTACACCCATCAATGCTCAGTAGTTACTCCTGGCTCTGCACTCAGGAATTACTCCTGACAGTGCTTGGGGACTATATGAGATGCCGGGATTGAACCCGGGTCATCCACATGCAAGGCAAATGCCCTACCCGCTGTGCTGTGCTGTGCTGTGGCTCCGGCCTCCCTCATCAGTATAACTTTGACTGAATAGCCACAGAGATGTGTGAGGACTCAGACAGGGTAATGAAAGCGAAAGCCATTTGTAATCTGTGAGTCCTATGCAAACACTGAGTATAATTACACCAGCATTATGACTATGCCTTCCTACAAAATGCTTTGTAGTTAAAAGATCTTGGTTCTACTCCTGCTTCTGTCTCAGATACAGCTTTGATCATGTGACTTCAAATAGTACGAAGCCATCTGCCTTGTCAAGGCCCTGGCAATGTTTCCAGCTTCCTTGCCAATTCTATTTCATGCATATCTAACCTTTTTTTTTTTTGCTGGAACAGTATACTGCTTTTCTTCAAACCTGCCCTGTACTTTGTCACATCTGAGTTGTTGCTTACATCAGCACTTTCTTTTGAATGTCAACAGCTGAGCATTGCCTAGAGACATCCCTGCCTGTTGTTTAAGGCTCACTGCCATGTCTGCAGGTTAGGGAGTGTCTCCTTCTGGCTACTGGCTAACAACACTCATCCCCTCTGAGGACACTTTCCAGAATCAGAAATTCACAGTAAGTGCTTTCCCTGCCTGCCTCCCAGGAGTGCCGCAAACCAATGGTCTGTTCTGATCTACTGTTCTCAATTGCCAAGTCAGTGGTAAATATCTCCCTTGATCTCACTGCGGTGGTTAAAACTATTGACTCTTTGTTCAGGAAAATGCTCAGCTCTGCTCTTTCTCTTTAAGTTCTCTTCCTGTTGTCTGACTTTCCTTCTCAGTCTCCTTCACTGGTTCTTTGTTTCCATGGTTATAAACTTCAGTCTTTTTTTCCTTTCCTATTTGTTTCTCTGGAGTGGGTCACCTATACTCACATACTTGATTTTTTGTTTTTGCTTTTGGGTCACGCCCAGCAATGCTCAGGGGTTACTCTTGGCTCTGTACTCAGGAATTACTTCTGGCGGTTCTCAGGGGACCACATGGGATGCTGGGGATTGAACCCCGGTCGGCTGCATGCAAGGCAATCGCCCTACCCGCTGTGCTATAGCTCCAGCCCTTGATTTTAAGACCAATCACTATATATGTAATTCCCAAAATTTCATCCAACTAGGACATCCCCTCAAATGCCCAAATCTAGCATCTAGATGCTTCCAGCACAACTAATTTTTTTAAATTTTATTTTATCACCATCAGGTGACTACAAAACTGTTCATGATCGGGTTTCAGTCATGCAGTGTTCCAGCACCCATCCTTCCACCAGCGCACGCTTCCCAACACCAGTGTCCCCAGTTTCCCTTCTCTCCACCACACTTAACCCCCCAACCCCCGCTTCTATGGCAAATACTTTTCTTCTCCCTCTCTCTCTCTCTCTTTTGTGCATTGTGGTTTGCAGAATATTCATTGAGGAGTTATCTTATCATGAAAATAGCTTTACCTACTTTCAATACTCAGTTCTAGTCTAACAGTACCATTTCCAACTATTGTTGGCAAATTGATCCCTTGTCTGTCTTACTTAACCTGTCTCCCTACACAGTTGTGACAGATTCCAATCAGTGACAAATCCTCCTGACCCCTGTTTTGCCTGGCCTTGGATATTAGTCCCATATTTCTTTTATAGCTAAATCATTTAGATAGTTTCTATCAATTAACATTATGGGGATGACAAACCGCATATACAATGGCGATCCTAGCGCAGTATTCCAAACGGCCTAGGAGTGAAGCACGCTCAACTAACTATATGCGTGTGATTACAGTCTGTGACATTGCACGTTAATGAAATCGTCAGCATTTCTCAAAATGTGTAGTTGTGTTGCAATGTATAACTATATAGAAATATTTAAAATTGAATACTTATCTTTCTTAACCATTTTCTCAAATGAAAGACTGATTAAAAAAAAACACCCATTGAGAGCCCACTAATTGTGGACTGATCCGAAAGCACGCATCCTCATCGTTGTGCCTCTCTAACGGTTCCTTCCATTTCTCTATATGGAAATCCTAAAGCACAAGCCCTCCTTCACAATATCCTCCCAACTGCTCAATCCTATTATTCATGTCTTGATCCCAAACCACCATTTTCTACTTTAGCTGTCCCCAATTCCCCTAAAAATAGCTTAAGAGGACATTCTTGCTTCTAATTCTACAATTGGAAATGGTAAATGTGGGTAATGAAATGACAGATTTCTATTTAAAGAAAATACATTTCTTCACAGTGGGAAGAAGATATATGCATAAAACAGTATTAGTTCGTGGTTAGTTTGCAGACAGTAAAAGGAGATACCACAGACCGAAGCGATACCACAAAAGACTGGAGGCATGTGCTTTGCATATGGGAGACCCTGAGTTCAATCCCCAGCACCGCATGGCACCCACTAGTGCCATGCGGTGCTGGGGGTGGCCCTGGGGTGGCCCAAGGACCCTTCCTAAAACCACTAGGGTGGCCCTGGGCACAGCCAGCACTGCTGGGTCAGAGTAGTATAGTATCGGGCAGGCCTGAACATTCAACTGTTGGGCTCTGGCGATCTCAAGATACACAGAAGTGGCACCCAGGTGCCTTGAGCATTGCTTGGGAGGCCTCCAATACACATTACAAAAATTTTTAAAAATTGGGGCTGGAGCGATAGCCCAGCAGGTAGGGCGTTGCCTTGCACGTGGCCGACCTGTGCCGGCCCGGTTCGATCCCAGGCATCCCATATGGTCCCCTGAGCACCGCCAGGAGTAATTCCTGAGTGCAGAGCCAGGAGTAATCCCTGAGCGCGGCCGGTGTGACCCAATAAGCAAAAAAAAAAAAACAAAACAAAAAAAAAAAACCTTTTTAAAAATTAATAAAATGATAAATGCATTAAATGCCAACTGAGCCCAAAGATCCCTCAAAGGAATTAGAACAAACAACTCAGCACCTCTAGCTTTTGGTCACTTTAGACACCCTTAACATTACTTCTAGTCCATCTTTCTTCTGCTATAATGTACATCACACTCACTCACATTACCTGGGCTGAATATCTCCAGCCCAGATAAGATCTCCCTCCTCTGGGAAGCTCCCCAATTCTCAGGAGGCCCCCAGATAATGTTTGTAAATACTGGACAATTGTTCCCAGCATTTACCAAATCATAGTAGAACTGTTTAGTCGTAGAGCTGAGATCCTGAAAGATCAACTCAGCTAAAGGAGGGCAGTGCCTGTGCTGTATTCATTTGTGGACTGTCAGTTTAAGTGAATAAAATGTGAACACTAAGTGTTGCCAGGTTCCTTACAATACACAAAGAGAGAGGGGCAATCTATTAGCTTGAATTTATGGAAGGAAAAAAAACGGCAGGTTTAGAGAACTTAAGAGAATTATTATACCACTGTATCCCCAGTACCCAGAACATAAATATTTGTTGAAAGACTGAATAAATATATTTGTTTGAGGTCACATAGTTACTAAATGGGAAAACAGGAATCAGAGCAGGAATCAAACCCAGCTTTCAACGATTCCAAAATCCTGTGTTCTCACTATGTCTGGAAAATCTTGACTTCATAACAAAATGAAAGAAAAACAAAAGCCCCTCTTAGAATCTCTGTAAAGTGCTCTCTTCTCATCCCTCTCACTGAGAGCTGAAATAATCCCTACTCATACATTCTATTTTAGACATTTCAACCACTTTCTCAATATCTTTTGGCTCATCTTTTTTTTTTCTGTCCAAACCCATTAAATGTGGAACCTGGCAAAGCACTTACTGGTGCTAGCTAGAGTAGAAGGGCCCTCGATAAAGGTACTTGACAAGACACCATTGACCCAGAAGAAAATAAGCAGACACTGACTCATATTTTACCTAAATATATATTCTTTCAGAACAGTCCTCTTCCAAATTATAAAGGAATGTAATATAAATGCTTGCTCGAAGCTCCAACTTTGACTATGTAATATTCAGAACTCTACTGTCCCATGACTTAATCACAACTTAATTCTTTAGAAAACAAGTTCTCTTTAAGTGAGGCCGGAGTGATAGTACAGGGAAGTAGGGTTGCACGTGGCTGACCTGGACTCCAATCCCTGATCCCATATGGTCCCCAAGTGTTGCCAGGAATAATTCCTGAGTGCAAAGTCAGGAGCAATCCCTGAGCATCACTGGGTGTGGCCCCAAACCAGAAATCTTTTAAGGGCTGGAGAGATAGTATAGTGGGTAAGACTTTTGCTTTCCAGGCTGCTACCCTAGTTCAGTTCCTGGCACAATATATGGCCCACCTCTAACTAAGCACTACTAGGAGTAATCTCTGAGCAAAGTCAGAAGTAAGCCCTCCGCATAGCCAGATAAGATGCCTAAACAAAAACAACGAAAATGTTCCCTTTAGAGCAATGTTTGGGCATTTTTTTTCCCAATAAAAATAAACTGAATGCTGAAGGCAGGATGGGGGAATAGGAGACAGGCTCAGGAAGAGGGTAGGATTTTTCACACCTGTCCCAAATTAACAACTGTCAAGGATGCGCCAAAGGCCCATTTAACAGGTGCTTTGTACCTAGGCAGTGTCATTGTTGATGTTAAGCCAAAATATAAGACAAAAGAAGTTTGAGTGCTCAAACAGGTTTCTATGCACAGATTTAGAGTATATTTCTAAAACTAGATTTGTAGCATAAGTTTGCTTCTGCCTAAAACACTTTTACTAAGCAGTTTGCTTATACCATTATGGTAACAATAGTTGATAGGGACGACCATGTTAATATGGGTTCAGTGATATGTATTTTAAAAATTGCTAGGACTGAAAGGGTTTAATGTGTTTGCTTTGCAAGCCATCTGTGGTTTGATACCAGCCTGATGTATGGTCACCGAGCTCTGCCAGGAGTGGCCCTTAGGCACTGCAGTGGATGGCCCAAACACTACTACCCTCGCCAAAAACTGCTATGGCTAGATTCCTAAGTCATGTTTTGGGAAGAGAGCAAGAAACACTGACCAGGAGAAGTGCAAAAGAAGGGAGGCAATGACTGTGCAAAAGCAGTAACTGCACTGCGGAATGTTGAGAGCATATCGTAGGCTCAGGGGCTTATACAACAGGCGTAGGGCACACTCTTGGGCAAATGGCTCAGCTCTGGGAGCTGGCACACTGGTATGAAGAACATTTCACAGCATTTTAATAATCCAGCCTTCATAGCAAAAGAGTCTATTTTCCTAGAAACAGGCTTTACATCTCTGGGAAGCATGAGCTAATTCCACGTTCCGCTATACGCATTGCAAACCCTAGACTGCAGCTCCAGCATGTCTTTCATATAAATCAGTGCCAACAAGACCTTTAACCCAGCTCTTTCACTGCACAACGACTGAATCTCAAAAGCCAAGTCGAGATGCCTGCATTTGACCAAAAGTGCATTTCTATAATGCTCATCATCAACTCTTCGTAAGACAAGTGCAAGGGCCATGCTGAAACACTTATTTGAACTAGACAGCACCATCACAAATCTGTGACCGTAGTCGGTACTTAAGTGCACTTACCTTTTGAGCATTTTCTCCATCTTCAATTGCAAAATCTAGTCTGGACGGTCTGGGGAGGATCAGGTCTTTGAGTGTTAAACAATTTACCTCCATCTGTAACGCACAATTTATATTGGAAAATGATATTACAATTAGGTATTTCCTCCTCCAGCAACAACAAAAAAGTTTATCCCGAGCCCATGAACATGAACTTCCCCTCCCCTAAATACATCCTGGGAATTTCCAGGAGGATCTTCACCCCCCAAGTATCTCTTAGATGCAAATGAACGAACACAAACATCTAAAGGAAACTGGGAAGGGGGGGAAATCTATAAATTTCTATAGCAAGTAAGGGGGCAAAATTGAGTTACCAAGTCAGGAGGGCGCGGGGCAGGTCTGTCAGAAAGCACAAGGTCTCTTAGGTCAGTTAATTTTGGCGCAAAGATCAGGGAGGAATTCGGCTTTGAGGGGGTTTTGAATCGGGAGGGAAGGAAACCTGATCGCTAGACCAAACCCACTCAACGCTACGCGCAGCCCATCCCCAGGCCTCGGAGCAGAACTCCACGATACACTCTTTCCGAGAATGATCTAAGGTCGTGAGGAAGGACAGATCCCCTCCGCTGCCCAGCTGCAAGGATCCCTCCGGGCACGCCCAGTCTGCCCGCAGAATTCCCCGAAACCCCGCGGGTCCGGGGATGAAAGGGGTGGTAGTCTGGGATCCCGAGACGGAGGGGTCCCCGTTCCTCCCAATCCCCGCCTCCCTGGCGCTCTGGAGCCACCTAGTACTTACTCCTGCTCTGCGAAGATTCCTGCCTCCTTTCGGACCCCAAGCACCCCACCAGGGTACGACCCGCAGGGCTAGGAGAGGGGTGATCAGTAGCCGTGCGGCGACATCGGGCGGGGAAAAGGAGGCGTGCGGCTAACCCCCCCAAGCTGCGACTGTCCAGCGCAGGCGGGGACCCCCGCGGCTTCTAGGCGGCGTCAGCGCTGCGACCCCGCAGAGCGCGACTCCTTCCCGGGATCATAGTCCCCGCTAAAACACCTCCTCTGGCGCCTTGAGACCGAATTTGAGCACCTACCAATCAGCGAAGGCCCGCGGGACGACCCCAGCCAATCGCGCGGCGGCACGCCCCGGACTCCCCGCCCCTCGGAGTCTTGGCGCTCCAAGCCCCGCGTTTCGGCCGCACCCGCCCAATTGTTGCCGCCTCGGCCCCTCCCCCTTCCCGGTACCTGGAAACCTCGGCCCGGGAGCCAATTCCTGCCTCGGACCCGGGCCCGGGCGGCCGCGCGAAACCTAAGAGGGGGCGCGGGGGAGCTGGAGGGCTCTTTTGTTATGCAAAAGCGACGAGCTCCCGCTCCTGCGATTGCCGCGTCCGGAGACCGCGAGCACTGCTAGGGGTGGGGAAAGCAGATGGGATTTGGAAAAACGATCTATAGGCGACCCGGGATGCGGGTCCACCCCACCCCCTCAGCAACCTGCGCAGAAGCGAAGTTGTCTAGGCTTGTTGGGGCAAACTTCCTAGCACGCTGGCTGGTGGGACACGTGAGCCATGGTTACCGCTCTGCTCCTAGCAGATGGCACGCCAGTTAGCCCTGGAAACTCGACTGCACGCAGAACCAGCTGTTTGACGCCGCCCCCCACGGCCCCCCAACTACCCCAGTTAGTTTTTGCAAGCGTGGAAAAGTTTCTTGTTGGTGCTCTGCTCTCCTCCTCCCTTCCCCCTCCCCAAAGCCGTATTAAACCGTGCTTGGCAGTAAGGGCCAGCATTCTGGAAAGCCATCCAGAATTTCCTCGACATTGCTGGTTTGTGTTAAGCGTTTCACTTCTTCAACTCTGTAAATTCTGATTTAAAGGGATGACGGCTCATAGACAGCCTGGTGTATATTTTAATAACCGTCTTTGTTTAGAAGAGTTTCAGTTTTCAAGAAAAGAACCGTGAAATTCTCCAGCATCGGGAGTCTGGGTTCCCCTACTTAATGAGCATCTTACATGTGTATGGTACTTCCGTTAAAATCAAACCAATACTGATATATTTTCCTTAATGAAAGTCATTGTTATTCCTGATTTCCTGAATTTTACGTGAACGTCCCGTCTCTGTTTCAGGACGTTATTAAATGTCTTCATGTCTCCTAATGAAGTCGCATGAGGGCATATACTGACCAACCCATGTGCTGCATCGTGGCGGAGCACATGTTGGCTACTCTCCCTCTTGAGATTTTTTTTTTTCTCTCTCTCTCTCTCTCTCTCTCTCTCTCTCTCTCTCTCTCTCTCTCTCTCTCTCTCTCTCTCTCTCTCTCTCTCCCTTTTCCTTCCTAAACGCCCCCAAATAAACTCTGTTTTCACTTTACTGTTCATTTCCTCCTAAAAGTTCTCCAAAAGGCAAAGACAAGAACTGTCCACTGCTGGGTAAGGCCGAGCTTCCCTGGGCAGCAGAGGCAAACTGGGAGAAAGTGACCATCTCTCTCCTCTCCTCCTCACATAAACCACTCATAAGTCACCGTGGGGGCCGCCAACATAACGTGGCTCAAATGTTTCTTTCCATGCTTTTATGATGCTGGGTTTTTTAGAGTTACTGGTCATTTGGTAAAACAGTCTGCTCTTAACATCCAGACCAGCCTCTTTTAAGTACCCTTACAGGTATCTCCCTAGAAGATACTTTATATCAAGGATTTATCACTCCTTATCTTTTCTGTACCAGGTACTCTGTTCTCCACCCTCTCCTCCCAAATATCTATTTCCTAAACTAATGTCAGAGTTCAGAATGCTCCAGCCAATACTCTGTAGATTGCTGATAAATCACTGCTAGGTCTTTTTTTAAAAAATAAAGCATATATAAGTAAAATGATACATTCACGTGAACATGTTAATGCTAATGAGAATTTAACATGCTTATAAAGGAAATGCTCTTTTGAACTGAAATCTTTCTTCTAGGCAAAAGCATAAAGAGAAAAGATAAAAAATCAAATTGTAATTTACTTACTCTTACACTTATATGGAAGCAAGATATTTGGATTAGAAAAAAATATTTTCCAACTGTAATTCTGGTGGTTACTATTACGTCAGGTTGGTTGGTTTAAAGTAGACATTTGGGTCCAAAACGAGGTATGAAGAAGTTCAAACATCTTTTGGTGCTAGAATTGGTCTTTCAGCTTCTGGTAGCTATAAGCAATTATATTTTTGTGTTTGTTTTGTTTCAGGGCCACACCTGGTGATGCTCAGTAGTTACTCCTGGCTCTGCACTCAAGAATTACTCCTGGCTGTGCTCGTGGAACCACATGGGATGGGGGATCAAACCCAGGTGGAGACTGTGCAAAGTAGACACCCTACCCACTATACATCTTTCCTGTCCCTGCAATTCTTGAAGTATGGCTGGCTGCCTCACTCAGATCTCTGCACTGTGGGCCTCATTTCCTTCTCCTCTCAGTAGTAGTGGTGTTTTTTGAAGGTAGGCAGTATTTTCAGTCTTCCAATTCTTTCAACTTAAATGTAGCCTCTAAAATATGAAAAGTTCAATATGTTGCTTCAGAAAGGAGAATTTAATGGATTGCTTAAAGTAAGAACGAGGAGTTGGGGAAAATAGCTCAATTAGAAAAACGCATCCTGATACATGCGAGCCTCTGAGTGTGATCCCCAGCACTGCATATGCGTTTCGAGCACCGTCAGGCATGTCTCATGCAGCCAGTCCAAGTGTCATTGGGAATGGTCCCTATGAACATCAATAGGGGAACTGGGAATGGCGCAGTAGCTGAAGTACCTACTTTTTCCCAACCCCATTTTTATTGAGGTATAATTTTTTTGCAATAAGATTGAGGCATTGAGTTCCATCTCCCCAGTTCAATCTTCCATACATATGGATCACATCCTGGCAGTAAGGTGATTTCTGCCCCTGTGCAACATGATGTGTGCACGCACCACAATTAAAAACAAACCTGCTTGGCTCATAACTAAGTGACCCCAATATCACACCAACGACAGCAAAAGCATGAAGGGAAAGGGAAATAAAGTAAAATTAAGTATTAGTTGCCTCAGGCTTGGAAGAAAACTGAACTCCCCAGTTCCTGAAGGTTAGATATTCAGGGACATTTTCCCAACACTCTTACGTGTATTAATACTTTCAACTTCCATGAACTGTAAATAACCTAGTAATCTCTTGTGTTTGGTTGACAGTACTAGTGCCTGGGAACTCAACTGGAATACCATGCAAAGAGCCTGTATTTGGTGTGATCTTATCTTCTGTGCAGTATGGGGGCAAAGGAAGTTGGATTGACGGGGTAAATCAGAGCTCCACAATGAATGATATTGTGCTTGTAGTAGAAATAGCTCAAATTTCTTTACACTGCCTTCACACACATCATCAGTTTGGCTAAGCCAATATTTTTCTACTTCACATGGGCGTCCAAACTGACAAACTCATATTAAGTTGAAAATGTTAAGTCAAAACTTCGTTTAATACACCCAACCTACCAAGCATCATAACGGAGTGTAGCCTCCTTTAAACTCAGGACACAACACTGAACTTTTGTCTATAGTTGGGCAATATCATCTAAGACAAAGCCGATTTTCTAATTAAATGTTAAGTATCTCATGTACATTGAATGCTGTACTGAAAGTTTAAAAATAGCCCGTCGAGTATACTTTGTTCTCTTGGTTGTGTGGCTTACTGCTGCTATGTGGCGTCCCCAGAGAGTATCACTAGCACTATCTTCCCGTTCATCATCGATTTGCTTGAGTGGGCACCAGTAACATCTCCATATGTCCTGTCTCACTCTAGTAGAGCCCAAGGGCATCTGCTTGCTCCAGGAACATAAAGAGCCTCAAACCATTATATTAGGCCATGGGAATGAACTAATATAATTGTTACTGGTATTTGGCATATCAAATACGACGCAGGCAGCTTGCCAGGCTTGCCATGCGGGTGGCATACTCTTGTAGTCACCTCTAAATACAGCATTTATTGATGAACCTCACAGCCGCAAGTGGCTGCACGAGCTGGGCTGTGATAGGCTCATCTGCTGGGTGGAGTTCTGACAAGAGGGAAGTCCGGATGTGGAAAATGGCGGCCCTCATGAGTGGGGGGGGTCGTCTGGCTTGTTGCGAGGCTCTGCTGGGGTGGCGGGCCAGGGCTAAGACCTGTCATCCCTCCCTGGCACCTCGTGAGCGGCTGGGCACAGGGAGAGCTGGTAGCAGCTATGCCCCATGTCTGTGAGTCTCTGGATCAGCTTACCTGGACTGGATTGAAAAAGACTGCTGCAGGGTGGGTGTTGATGATCCAGGCTGTGATAGGATCATCTGCTGGGTGGAGCTCTGATAAGAGGAAGGTCCGGATGTGGAAAATGGCGGTCCTCATGGAGTGGGGGGGTGTCGCCTGGCTTGTTCGCGAGGCTCTACTGGGGTGGCGGGCCAGGGCTAGAAACCGCCATCCCTCCCTGGTGCCTTGTGACTGCTGGGCACAGGGAGAGCCGGTAGCAGCCCCTGCCCCATGTCTGTGAGTCTCTGGATCAGCATACCTGGGCCGGACTGATAACAGAGAGTATATAAGAGCATATTATGATCCAGAGAAAGATGAAAACTCAAAACTAAGCATACTTTCTATTGGACATTCTACTGCTTTTACGCCTTTATGAATTTAAAAATTGGAGGCTAACTCATCACTAGTTGGGAACTGACTTTACGCTTTTTTAATGAAGCATGGAATTTATATTCACTAGAAGACATATACATCATCTCTTAGTGGGAGCTGTGCCAAAGAATTTGGGGTCCATGGGCCAGAGCGATAGGTAGGGCATTTGCCTTGTATGGGCCTGACCTGTGTTTGAACCCTGGCATCCCTATGATTCCCCTAACATAGCCCAGAGTAATTCCTGAGTGCAGAGCAAGGAGTAACCCCTGAGCATCGCCAGTGTTACCCAAAAAAGAGCAAAAAAAAAAAAAAAGAATTTGGGACCCAAATTAAAAATTTCTATGTTTTATGTAAACTGAAGTCTTTTATATCTTTGCCTGAAAGGTCATAGATTATCTCTATGACAGTAGTTCCTAGGGATCTGATAAGCTCTTTGTTTTCAACTCTGTCTGTGTTTTAGAGTCATCTGGTAGAAATTTTGGGGTGTGGCGGTAGGCGGGTACATCTAAAAGTACTCAAGGCTTACTCCTGGTTCTGTGCTCAGGGATCAATCCTGGTGGTGCTTGAGGAACCATATGTGTTATTGGGATAAAACCAGGGCTACTGCTAGAGCAGCCACATGCAAATGATTATATCCTGTATTATCTATGTGGCCCTGTTTTTTTTTATAAAATAGTTTTATTGAGAGGTTTAGAGGGGGCCAGGGACGTGGCGCTCCAAAGGCGAGCGCTAAAGAAAGACACATTCAAGAGGGGAGATGCGCACACCTTGCCACATGGGCTCAGGCAGCTGAGGTCCTTGCAGCAGGCGCATGTGTGCCCAGGCAGCATGGCGCTGTCCTTTGTCAGGACGGCTTTTATAGATTTCTCCCCAAGTTACTCCCCATATGGGGCTTCAACCTCGGTTGCTAGGGCCCCGTAATTTTTTTTTAACTTATATCTGACCCCATACTCAAAAGCTTCTAATTTACTATCTGTGGATTTGGACTTGGGAATTAAACTTATTCCCCCTATTTTTTTTCTTTTTTGGGTCACACCTGGCAATGCTCAGGGGTTACTTCTGGCTCTGTACTCAGGGATCACCTCCTGGCAGTGCTCAGTGGACCATATGGGATGCTGGTGATGGAACCCAGGTCAGCTGCGTGCAAGGCAAATGCCCTACCCACTGTGCTATTGCTCAGGCCCCCATTTTCCCCTTCTTTAGCATCATGCCAGTTATATGCTTATTCATCATTTCCTTTGGATTCTTCTGACTCTTGTTTCAGAAGAGGGATCTTCAGGTCCACCAGTGAGGGCAAAAAGAGTTGGGAAGATGTTTTATCCTCTGCAGTCACTGCAGCACTTTTAAAGGGACTAAGCCTTGCTGAATTGTGCTTTGTCAGTGGCTGTTGGAAGGAGTTGAGAATGTAAATGGTATATGAAGGTATAATGTGAAGGTATGATGAAGAAGAGCATCAGGCTGTGACTAGGAGAATATGGGAAGGTATAATGAAGCAATGAGAAGCAATGTGAAGGTATAATGAAGAGCACCAAGGCTGTGACTAGGAGAATATACACAGATGATGTTACACATCTGGGTAAAGAACTCACTCCATGGGCTCTTAATCATTGCAAATAATTTCCTATCATTTAGGGGTTTTGAATCTCAAGGTATATCATACTTCACGAAATTAGAACCTTGTCATATTTTTCAGGAATACGACACAGCGTAGTGCAGTATTTAGTTCATGTCGATCAGCACCAGGTCTGGGCTGACCAGGTGATAAATCAGGTCCTCTGATATTTGCCTTTTCTGTCTCTCTTGCAAGTGCTGTCATCTTAGTGTGGCATCTGTTTGTTAAAGTGTAGTCACAGAAGGGAAGTATTTCCATCGAACACCTAATAATGGGATCTTGGCTTCATATTCTAGTATTCTCAAGTCTATGACTGTTTATCCATTTTATTTTCCCAACTAAAGCTTTAATTTGCATGACCTTTGTCCTTAACTACATATAGGTCTGGGAGTGTGAGACATTTGCTTCTCTGCTCACTACTTAGGATAAGGAATAAAATTGATAACTGGCTGAGAACAAGCAATGCCAAAAGGGGAATAGCTCCATGTGGCTCTTGAGCATGACCTTCGCAAATGATAAAATAAAAACGATCATACTAATAGCAAAGACTATTATGTCTCCCCACACTCAAAGGGAGGTTCCCAGCTGCAATTACATGTCTCTGAGGGAGCAGAGGAAATTCATTCTTTATCTTTATGGACTCCTTGTCATCCTTAGTTCTATGGAATGATGTCATTGTCTTTAATGCTTATGTGATTTGTGTTCTCATAAAAGAGCATATTTGGTGTGAATGTGTGTGCTTGAGTGTGCCTGTTGAAGACAGTGATGTGGCGTGATAAGCATTTTAGAACTCAGGAGCTAAGATCCATTTTTAGTGTCTTTCAGTATTATGGGGAACATAATAATGGAGTGTGTATAATGGGGACACCCCATTACATGGTTCCATGTGTATGATACAAGACTGGGCAAGGTTGTTGGGATGGAGAGTAAAAATAGGGGGTTCACCAATGCTTTGGAATGGTAAGTCTAAATAAAATGGGGCAGGGAGGGGGAAGAGGAAACTTCTTATTCATCTCCAGAGATTTCTCCAGAAGAAAAAAGAATTTGCTTGATGAAGAGAGAAAAAAAATTCTGATCAAGTTTGGCCTTCATTATGAATTTGTTGGCTGGCTGACCTGGAATAGACGTATTTTCATCTTAGACCTCAGGAGTATGGGCCAGAGAGATAGTTCAGGGAGGGGTAACGTGCTTGTCGTGCATGTAGCCAACCCCAGTTTGATCCCTAGCACCACATTTGGCCCTTGAGAACCACCAGAAGAAAAGTAGTTTCTCTATAATACCTTCTTCTAAAAGTGCTTTATACTTTTAAAAAGGGTCACTTTTATAAAGTCACCCTGCTCCTCCTCCTCCTCCTCTTCCCCCTTCTCTCCCTCCTCTTCCTCCTTCTCCTCCTCCCCCCCCCTCCCCTCCTCCTCCTTTTTCCTCCTCTTCCTTCTCCTTCTCCTCCTCCTCCTCCTCTTCCTCCCACTTCTTCTCTCCTCCCTGCCCTCAACATTTTTATCCAAATTGTTGCTTGCCACTTTGTCTTCACTTTCTTCAGGAGCATATTAATTAGGATAATGATGACTGTTATGTAAAGAAATTTTATATATTAGTTGTTTAACAGAGAGGCGTTAGCTCTCATCTAACAGTCTTTGGGATGGCAAGTAGCTTTCTAATTACAGGATCACTTTGGTGCCTATGCTTCTCCTATTTGTAGCTCTGCGATCTCTTTTGGCAGTCCCCAAATTCTGTTTCCAGCTAGTTGGAAGTGAAACAGAGAGTGGGCAAGGCATATATCACATATACTCAGTATTTTATTGCGAGAACAACTTGTTAGACAGCTGCACAAAATTTAAGTGGTCATAATCAGAGTCAGCACCACATCCCAGCAAGAACCTAATGCTGTAGACAAGGGCCGAAGGACGTAGGGGCTCTCTGCATGGTCTCGCTTAAAGGACATAAGCCAGACTTCTCCCCAGGCTGCTGCTTCCGATGACTCAGCTCAGGCATGTGGGATAATGTATTCCCCTGCTCCAGACACTCGTGAATTCAGAAACAGATTGTCTGCCTGCCTACTCTCTGCCTGATACCCTCTATAAAAGTAGGGTATGGGGGTGTAGCTCAGCAATAGAGCACTTGTAATGCATATGTCAGGCCTTGGGTCCAGTCCTCTGGCACTTGAAATAAATTGGTATTGTGCCCTTCTGGAGGACTAGGCAATATCTTAGTGGCCAAAAAGCACCTACCTTGCAAGCAGGAGGCCTTAAGTTTCATCCTTGAAACTTTCCACATATGTTTGTGTGGTCCTAGCAGCTGGGGTCTCTGGGACCCCTTGCAACCACAACAAAAGGGTCAGTCTCAACAAAGGGGTCATGTCTCAGTCAGAGGCATGTCAGCATGGGAGTTAAAATTGTATCGGCTCATGGGACCGGAGTGATAGCACAACAAGTAGGGCATTTGCCTTGCACACAGCAGACCCGGGTTCAATCCCTGGCATCCCATATGGTCTCCCGAGCACCTCTGAGAGTAATTCCTGAGTGCAGAGCCAGGAGTAACTTGTGAGTGTCGCTGGGTATGACCCCCCAAAAGCAAAAAATAAATAAATTGTACGGGCTCTGGCAAACCCCACAGCTAAGGATTTGTGTATACTGCTTCCAGGAGTACAACCTCATTGAGACATGGGTGTGAACATCATCACAACCCCCAGCAAGCACCACAATCAAAATGTATAGGAGCACCACAACTGAAACACCACTACCAGATGTGAGAGTGCCACTGTGAGCAAGTGAGCCATCCCTGCTCATCATAGCCATAGCCAAAGAGGTGGGAAGGGTTGGAGTGGGGATGGCGGGGGACAAAAAAAAAAAGGAAAACTACCAGAGATCAGATCAAAGCAAGTAGAAACTGTGGTCATTCCTCATCCACAGTTCTGCTTTCCATAATTTCAGTTGCCTTTAGTCAACCTGAATTAAAAAATACTAAACCAAGGAGCCAGAGAGATAGTACAGTGGGTACAGGCAACCTGGGTTTAATTTCGCCACCACATATGGTCTTCTGAAAAGTACCAGGTATGACCCCTGAGCATGGAACCAAAGGGAAGCCGTAAGCAACAGAACGTGTGGCCTTCCTCCAGCCATATTACAAAAATACTGAATTAAAAATGCCAGAAATAAACAAGTCATACGTTTAAAATTTGTGCCACTCAAGAGCAACCCTGAGCACTTTAGCTGTGGCCTTGAAACAAAGAAAACAAAACACAACAAATTTACAATACTATAATGAGAGATTAATTTCAAAAAGGAAGTGCTAAAGTTATTAGCACTTTAGTTATTAACTTTGTAAAACATTAAAAAGATATGAAATGCTTTAAGAAATTTATAAATTCTAAATGAAAATTTATATATATGAAGTAGACAAATGCAGTGGCTCAATGGAAGAGTTTGATACATAAGGCGATTATGTAGAGTGTAAGTTTAGTGAATGTGTAGAAGACTTGAGTTACACATTTTACAAATCACAGTATAGCTATAAAAGCAATAACAAAATTATATCCTTGTACATTTAATTAAAATGTATATATTTATAAAAAATTCCAACAATTTTTTATATTCCAAAAAATATATGTAATGGGAATTAAAATACTCTTGAAACTAAGAATGAAAATGTTAAAGATAAAAACTTGAGGGAAGCGGGGCTGGAGCAATAGCCCAGGGGGTGGGCAGTTTGCCTTGCACGTGGCCGGCCTGTACCACCTGGGTTCGATCCCCGGCATCCCATATGGTTCCCCAAGCACCGCCAGGAGTAACTCCTGAGTGCAGAGCCAGGAGAAACCCCTGAGCATGGCGGGTGTGACCCAAAAAAGAGAAAATAAAAACCTTGAGGGATGGACAGGCAAGGTAAAGGGAAATATTTTCTAACAAATGCTTTTATTTTTTCATGGGCTTTACTTTTTATTTCATTTCATTTCATTTTTAAAAAGTATTTTATACCACCGTGAGATTTACAATTACAAAGATATACAATTAAAAAGTTCATATTTGGGTTTTGGCCATACAGTGTTCCAGCACCCATCCCCTCTACCAGTGCCCATCTCCCACCACCAACGCTCCCAGTTCCCTCCCTCCCCCAGCCCTCCTCCATGGCAGGTTCTTTATTTCTTTCCCCTTCTCTCTCTTTCTCTTTTCCTTCCCTTCCAGGCTATGGATTACAGAACATACATTAAAGGGTTGTCATGTGTATCTTTTTGCCTGTATTTAATGCTCAGTTCTAGGTTGGTATTAGTACCCTCGACAATTGTTAGCACACTGTTCTGTCCTTTTTTTTTTTTTTGCTTTTTTTTGGGGTTGCACCTGGCAATGCTCAGGGGTTTCTCCTGGCTCTGCACTCAGGAATTACTCCTGGTGGTGCTCGGGGGACCATATGGGATGCCGGGGGTCGAACCTGGGCCAGCACAGGCCGGCCGCGTGCAAGGCAAACGCCCTACCCGCTGGGCTATCGCTCTGGCCCCTCCATTTTCTGTCTTACCTAGCCTCTGACTCCCACACGTTTGGGATAATTTCCACCTTTGACAAGACCTCCTGATACATGTTTCACTTGACCTTGGACATTGGTATCATAATATGTACATATATATTTATGTCATGCAAATAAATGCAGTCATTCTGTATCTGTCTCTCTCTCCTTCTGGCTAATTTCACTCAACATAATCTTCTCCATGTCCATCCATTTATAGGCAAATTTTATAACTTCATTTTTCCTAATAGCTACATAGTATTCCATTGTGTAGATGTACCAAAGCTTCTTTATCCAGTCATCGATTCTCAGGCACTCTGGTTGTTTCCAGATTCTGGCTATTGTGAATAATGCTGCTATGAACATAAAAGTAGGGATGGTGTTTCCGCTGCGTATTTTTGGCTTCCCAGAGTAGATTCCCAGGAGTGGTATGTCTGGCTGGGTCAAATAGGAGTTCAATTTCTAGTCTTTGGAGGAATGTCCATATTGTTTTCCAGAAAGGCTGTACCAGCCGGCATTCCCACCAACAATGGATGAGTGTCCCCTTCTCCCCACATCCACGCCAGCACTTGTTGTCCTTGCTCTTTTGAGTATGTGCCAGTCTCTGTGGCTAACAAATGCTTTTAAAATAAAATGAATGTGGGTAAAAACCAAGAGACAAGGTTTATTATATTTTTAAACGATAGAATAAATCCCTATCAGAATAAAATTATATAAAGCTAAAAGCCAAAGTTAATGTAAAATAAAAATAAAGATATAATGGGGAGACTAAAGAAAGACTCAACATTGTATACTTAAGTATATATCCTAGAGAAATTCTTACAGAAGAGCATGTCCTATAGAAGGGAGAAGAGACATAAACAACATTAGTGAGCTAAAAAATGGAGAAAAGCAAAATAAAAATAAGTGAAAATCTTGATCAAGGCTGATATGAAGGAACATAAAAGTATTTATTATGTTTTAAACATTTCATGTCATTATATCTTTTGAACTTTTAAACTTTACAAGTAGAGCTCTTTCCGTAAAGAAAACCCCAGTCTTCAATGAACTTAAGGGAGACTGCTAATTATACATGAAAGTTTCCAGAAATGGAAGGAAACCAAATCCTTTAGAGGATAGAACTTCCTGATAACAAATGTATTAAAATATAACATAACTGAATCATAAAAACTTTCAGGAACACACAAAAAATCATTAATTACACTTAGCAAGGCAAAAAGTAACATAAATAGAACAATTCCCATGAACAAATTCAGTTTATTTCAGACGTGTAAGATTGGTTTGGCATTCAAAAATACATATAATTCATCATATCTGATAATAAAGGGTGAATACATATGGTCATTTCCACACACGCAATGAAAGTACATTCTAAAAATTTAAACACTCATGAATGAATGGGAGGGGAAAAAGTGTCCTTGGGAAAGAATAAGGGAGAAACTCTGAGGAAGAAGTCTTAAGAAACAACAGCTAACTTTAGACTTCACGGTGAAAGACTGTTCTGTCTTTCTAAGTGGGAACAGGCAAGGGTATACTGAACTACTCTCATTCAGAATTTTCCTGGTGATTGTAGCTATTCCAGTGAGCAAAGAAAATAAATAACTGGGCCAGAGAGATCATACAAACAGTAAGTTTCTTGCTTAGTATGCAACTCTGAACCTAGTTTGAAACCTGCACTAAATATTGTCTTCTCAGCACTTTTTAGGTGTTGCCTCTGAGCACAGAGCCAGGTGTGACCCCTGAATAGTTCTGAATGTGTTCCAAAAAACAAGCCCCCCCAAAAAGGTATACAGATTTCAAAGGAAGAAATAACACATTGAATTTGCAGAAGATATGATAATATATGCAAACATTTTTTAATATATCTTTTTAAAAAAACCTCTAGAACTAATAAGTAAATTTATCCAGATGGCATAGTACAAGCCCAATATGCAAAATCCTGCTGAATTTTCTTTTATAATGGCAATGAACAATTAGAAAATCAAATTAAAAGATTACTATTTACATAGCATAAAAATAAAATACCTAAAAATAAATTCAACAAAATATAGTCAGTGTCTTCACACAAAAACATCACCAGATATTGCTGGAGAAAATTGAAGCTACAAAAAACAGGGACACAAATTACTTGTGGTTTGGAGAAATGAGTGGGATTTAAAATTTCAAAATTTTCCATTGAAACTGGGAGAATATTAGAGTTGGAGGCAAAGGAAAGGTAGCTTAGAGAGAAAGGAGTGGCATAAACAAAGAATCTTCCTATTTTTCACTCTCCTGTCTCTGAAAAATATTGAATCAAGGAGTAAGTTATCTCAGCAAACTTTCGTATTTGATCTTTTTTAAATTGCTTTCTTGATTTTCCATATTTTTGAAAAATATTTACCAAATCAATACTTTAAAACAAAACTTCCCTAAAGAGAGGAAGTAAGAGTATTATATAGCTAATGGGCTTTCAGAGCCTCAATATGAGTATGTCACTCATGTACATGTGTGCATTATGTGCCTCTAATTCACATATAGAATGTTTGGTTTAGACTAGCTTGACAGTAATTCATAATATTGTACTAATAATAAAGCGAGACACTTTTTTAATGTGGGGAAATGAAAGGACATGCATCCAAGGTCAATGTGAATAGACTCAGAATAATGAACAGCATTGCTCTTGGATTTGCTTTTTGTCCTTCCATATCCATACCCTGTCTTCCTCCTTCTCCAAGAAGAAATTGTTCCCGGGGTACTTTTGTTGGAAGAATGGCTTAGACTCAGAACACGAATCATTACACTATTTACTTTAGCAGCAAAGTAGCACAGACTGGCAGGCAGCTGACCAGATATAGCTAGTGGAAGAAGCCACATGCAAAAGCAGAGGCTTAAAACTACAAGTGTTTCATTTCTCAGTGTTGATTTGAGTTCCAGCAGGGTGCAGCTGCACTTTCCCTCTGCTCCATGTGATTATATATGGGGTCATTCATGTGGCGAAATCCAACTGGGAGCCCAGCTGGGGCTGGGCTATGCAAGGCCTTTTGTCACTCAGGGATGCTTCCCACATCATTCACGCTTCAGCTTGTACCTCCTACATCTCCCAGTGACTGAGCAATAGTTTGGTGCATATTTTCTCCCAAACACTAAAGAAATATACTTCACAAGATACACTCATGTAGTTTGCTCTAGCCCTCTTCACACCTTCTGCCCATTGAAATCTGTCTTATCGTGCAATGCCCATCTCTGCTGGATTCTCTTGATCTTTACTTGTATTTTGCTTTTCTTTCCCACTGGCTAGCAATCAGAGAGAAATAATCAGGTTACAATATAATCAGGAAGGCTTTTTTTTTCAAGAAAAACAATCATGTTTTGGGTTCCTATCCAAGGGTCAGTCACAAGATCTGTACTAGAGAAGTAAAGGGCATGGAAGAGCTTTAAAGGACCAGGCAGGGAAGTGGTCTAAGTTTGGGTCATTTATTGCAATCTTTGGGATAGGTTTTTAAGTCCATAATTTTATTTATGATTGAAATATGATTTGTGACCAAAGTTTCCAAATAAAATTCTGTGTGTGTGAGAGAGAGAGAGAGAGAGAGAGAGAGAGAGAGAGGGGTCTGTTATAATAATCAGCACACATCAGTGTGAAAATTTGAAATAATTTTGTCTGTAGTTGCAGCGGTAGTGGTTTTGGGGTTGAGTAGTAGAAACCCACTATGTTCTATAAGTTCACTGAGTGAATGCAAGAACAGAGATGGTCCAAATTTGCACATAACAACCCAGAAAAATGTCATGACTTTATCAATACTATTGCCATATATATGTTGTAACATCAATATAATTGGTGCCCGCTAAGGGAGCGCTCATGGGGGTGGGGGGGTTGGTGGGGAGACGCTGGTCTTTGGTGGCGGTGGGGGAACACTGGTGGTGGGATTGGTGTTGAATGATAAATGCTTGTAGCAACTGTATTATGAAAAACTTTGTACTTTGTAAATCACAGAGTTTAAATAAAGTTTTTTAAAAAACAGCACACAACTTCCCCTTTTTTTCAGTGGAAAGGACGTGGTGCAGATCCATTCAAACTCAGCCACAGTCAAGGCAAACTTCTTCACCTCTCTCTGTATTATCTCTCTGATCCCCTCTTCCATGCATTTTTAAGTCCACAGCTGCGTTTGCAGTGATTTGTCCAGTGGTCTGCAGTAGAGACAAGATGGAGTCTGACTCAAAGCAGGTTCCTGTGATAATAGCACATTAGCTCTTTCAAACGCCACAAAAAAGCTGTGTCATTTGTGTGTGTGTGTGTGTGTGTGTCTGTCTGTCTGTCTGTCTGTCTGTCTGTGTATGTGGTATCTGTGTGTCTGGTTTGTGAGTCACACCTGGCCATACTCAGTTCCTGCAGACTTACTCTTGGCTCTGAGTCTCTGGAGGGACCTAGGTCATCTGTGTGCAGGGCAGTGCCCTGACTGCTATCCTATCGCTCCCACCCAAGCTTTCAGTTGCCCTGGGAAAAGCGTGGCCTCATACATTTACACCAATTTTGTGGAATCACTTCTGTGGTTTGGAGGAGGCCTCTGTTCAGACTTAGCCTATTTAGCTCTTCAACTTTCATAAGAGAATGTCAGTTGCCTGCATTTGCACTGCCTAATGCAACATATGCTTGTGTACTATAGAATAGTTTTCACCCCAGGTTTTGTTAGGAGGTTATAACCTAGAAGCCTCTACTGCTCAGTACCTAGTAAGAGCCCAGTTGTGAAAAGTTAGATATGAGAAGACTAATCTGAAAGACATGTATCCCATCTATTCTCTAGACGCATTCCATTTAATTCTGAATTAGGCTAAACTGAAAATGAGCTGCAGGGAACTAAAAACAAAAGTATTGCTTCTAGGGACTTTGCCCTTATCATTATGCTTCCATTGGCTTCCATTTTGATGGATGTTATCAGGAAAAGCCTATCTAGGTTTTTTTGCCAATGAATTTGTAGATATATTTGAAGCAGATGAATTTCTAATATATATATATATATATATATATATATATATATATATATAAAGGCAAATCAGGTAAAATTAGTAAAATATGAATAAACTGATTGCAAGAGGGGAATGAAAAAAGACTGCCAAAATATGCTATTCCTCCTTCCACACCTTTGGGACTACAATCCCCCAACTTTCAGTGGGTGTCTATTGTGCTTGTTTGTGTAGCAGTTCTCTCTTTTATATCATTATGCTTCTTTCTCTGGAGGTATATCCTATCCTTCCCCACAACAATTCAATGCTGCTAAGATAGTAGGACATCACAGTACAGATATTCCCTGATTTAAAAATTTTTTCTGACAGTTTAGGTAATATAGTTCCAATAGTGTAACCATGTTGACCAGTGTTAATGGTTTTGATGTATATGGTTACTGTGCCTTGGGCTGCAGAGAAGCTTAGCATATATTGTTTGCATGCTGGGAACTTGGGTTTGATCTCCAAAACCACAGGATTCCCCTGAGCACTACAAGCAGTGATCCCCAAGCCCAGAGCTGTCCCCCTTCCCTCAAAAGAGAAAAATTAAAAACCCTCAAACCAAAATAAATTAATTGTACTTTGACCATCACCAAAGTCCCCAAGAACCCTCACCATAATTCTTATGTCACTTCTAATCACTTCTTCCTCCTCATATACCCACCCCCTCCCTATACTGCTTGGTACTATCAGCTTTGAAATCAAAGACGAAGGATTTTGTCATCATTTGACATCTCTCGTTTTTTTTTCAAAGTTCTATTTACAGACTTGGCTTCAATGAAAGACCTACATTGGTATCTATTTTTAAAAAACGAGCTAAAATAAATCTAAAGGAGGCTCTCTTGCTTTAAGGACAAAGGAAGGAGAACATGGTGCTCAGCTTTTGTTTTGTTGTAGCTGTTACTGAGCTAGTAGCCCTTTGAGAATCCAGAGTGAGAAAAACCCAGCTCTGGACCCATGATGCTTTACACAGGCTTTTTATCACAGAATTCCTACTTTTAAATGTTAGTGTTATTTTAGGCATTATGTATTGTTTGCTGTTGGAGGACATGTTTAGCTAATCTGGGAGTTTTGTTGTTTTGCTCACTCCCCAGCTTAATCTTATTTAAGCCAAGTTTCATTCTAATGAGATCTCTCTTCTATGTAAACACTGCTAGAGGGTGTGGCAGTTACAGAAGTCACCTTGATTGAATAACTTCTGACTTATACATCTACTAAGACTTCTATGTTTTCTAGATTGGGCACAGCTCCTCTTTATACCCACTGCACCCAACGTGGGACAGTTAGAATTTACCAGGAGACTACCACCCTGGCTACGCTGAGACTAAAGGAAGACTATAGGAAGGATCATACTAGTTTGTTCTAAGCAGGCGAGTATGACCCTTTTAGTACATGAGAACAAGATACTCAGAATCACCCTGGTGCAGATAATAATAAGGACCTGTCCCTGGATTACATGAAGCTCATGAAGTTAAGATGTATTACTTTTTATATCAGCCCCCTCTCTCTCCAGTGTTTTACATAAGAGATAATCTCGGGATTAATCCCTTGGTGTAACCTTTGTTTATACCTGCAATAGGGTGTGGCACTACACTCTGTTTAGGGTTCTTTGTTGGCATGACAACCTCCCGATTGGACTACTTTGGGTGTATATAAGGGGGCTGACTTGAGGCCCCTTCACCTTTGCCTTTTTGGTTCCTCAGCCTTCAGCTTTTGGCTCCCTGCGGCTTTTGGCTTTTGGCTTTTGGCCTTTTGCTCTTTGGCCTTTTGCTCCTTCTGGGTAGGACTCAGCTCGGGTGACATCCCTCTCTCTTTGGTGGGAGACTTAGGCTCTTTTGTATGGTCTAAGTTCGGACCAGAGCTAGAGTTTGTTCATTATATTGGATTGCTGTGGAAGAGCTTTGGTACTATTAAAAAGCCATTTTTTGGAACTGCACGGACTCGTGAGTTTTCATCTTTCTCCCGGCGTCCTCGGAGGTAGAAGACAACCTCTGTCCTGACACTGTCGGGGACCCCCGGCGGCGTTCCCCCGACATCTGGCGTCCCCTGGGTGGGCTCGACGGACATCGTCTGGCCTAATCATCATCTGACAGAGATCATCTGCATCCGAACCGTGAGTGAAATGATGGATTTCTCGTGAGTATAGATATGTTGTACCTTTTTATTGGGTCAGAATCATACATAGCCCAGCTCAATGAAGTTCCTTTCTGAGAACTACTCTATCTTTCACAAATCATCTGGGTCCTTGCGATTTTTTAAACTGTACCTTTGTGTAAGGACAATGTTTAATAGAGAGAGGGAAGAAAGTAATAGATTGGAATGCAATCTTTAGGGACAAGGTTTACTCAGCGATTAAAGAAATAAGTGAGAATCATAAAATTACAGGTAAACTGGTCTTAAAGCTTGAGGACAGAGTTATTAAACAGAGTTTAAAATTTGAAAAGAAACAGAAGAACATGAAAGTAAAATTATTAAACAGGATTCCAAATTTGAGGGGAAAAATTAGAAGAACAGAATTTAAAATTCAAGAAAAAATTAGAAGAACAGGGAAAGTAAAATTATTAAACAGGATTTAAAATTTGAAGTAAAGTTTGAAGAGCAGAAGAAGGATATCAGTAAAATAAGCACTATGTTAGAGGGAGAAATTGACAAACAGAGT
>JAJIBD010005759.1:0-26926 GCA_021461705.1 Cryptotis parvus
AATCCATTTTGATCTGACTTTTGTGCATGGCGTTAGAAGGAGGTCTAAGTTCATTTTTTACATGTAGCCTGCCCAGTTTTCCCAGCACCATTTGTTGAAGAGGCTTTCTTTGCTCCACTTAATATTTTTTGCTCCTTTATCGGAAGATTAAGTGGTTGTATATTTGTGGAGTGCGTTTCAGGATACTCAGTTCTATTCCATAGGTCTACGGGTCTGTCTCTATACCAATACCACACTGTCTTAATTACAACTGCTCTGTAGTAGAGCTTGAGGTTGGGGAAAGTGATACCTCCCATCTTCTTTTTCCCAAGTATTGCTTTAGCTATTCGTGGGGGTTTATTATTCCATACAAATTTCAGGAGTGTTTGTTCAATTTCTTTGAAGAACATCATGGGTATCTTTATAGGGACCGCATTGAATCTGTATAAAGCTCTAGGGAGTATTACCATTTTGATAATGTTAATCCTTCCAATCCATGAGCAGGGAATGTGTCTCCATTTCCTCAGGTCTTCTTTTATTTCCCTGAAGTAACGTTTTTTGTAGTTTTCTTTTTAGAGATCCTTTACATTCTTTGTCAGACTGATTCCTAAGCATTTGATTTTCTGCGGCAATTGTGAATGGGATAGTTTCTTTAATGTCCCTTTTCTTCTCTTTCGCTGTCTGCATATAGGGAAGGCCATTGACTTTTTGGGTATTGATTTTGTACCCTGCTACTCTACTGTAAGAATGTATTATTTCTAGGAGCCTCTTGGTAGAGAGTTTTGGGTTTTCCAGGTATAATATCATGTCATCTGCAAATAGTGATAACTTGGCATCTTCCCTTCCTATCTGGATGCCCTTAATGTCTTTTTTTCTTCCCTGATTGTTATGGCAAGTACTTCCAGTACTATATTGAATAGAAGTGGTGAGAGTGGGCAGCCTTGTCTTGTCCCTGATCTTAAGGGGAAGGCTTTCAGTTTTTCCCCATTGAGAATGATGCTTGCTGTTGGTTTGTATTAGATGGCCTGGATTATCTTGAGGAAGGTTCCTTCAATCCCCATTTTACGGGAGAGCTTTCATCATGAACGGGTGTTGAATCTTGTCAAATGCCTTCTCTGCATCTATTGATATGATCATATGGTTTTTATTTTTCTTTTTTGTTGATATGATGTAGTATGTTGATTGAGTTGCAGATCTTGAACCATCCTTGCATTCCGGGATGAATCCCACTTGGTCATGGTGTACAATCTTCTTGATGACTCTTTGGATTCTATTTGCTAGTATTTTTTTGAAGATCTTAGCATCTGTATTCATCAGGGAAATTTGTCTGTAGTTTTCCTTTTTGTGACATCTTTGTCTGCTTTGGGTATCAGGGTGATATGTGCCTCGTAAAAAGCTATTTGGGAGTATTTCTGTTTCTTCAATTTGCCGGAAGAGCTTAAAAAGAATTGAGAGTAGGTCCTCTTTAAAGGTTTTGTAGAATTCACTGGTGAATCCATCTGGGCCTGGGCTTTTGTGTTTAGGGGGACTTTTGATTACCGATTCTATTTCCTCGATGGAGAAAGGTTTGTTGAGGTATTCCAAATCTTCTTGTTGCAGACTTGGGAAGCTATAGGAATTCAGGAATTTGTCCATTTCTTCTAGGTTCTCTTGTTTCGTGGCATACAGGCTCTCATAGTAATCTCTGATGATCTTTTGAATTTCTGTGTTTTCAATTGTGATGTCTCCGTTTTCATTTCTGATTCTATTTATTTGGGTTCTCTCTTTTCCTTTCCTTACAAGTCTTGCAAGTGGTTTGTCAATCTTGTTTATTTTTTTTCAAAGAACCAGCTTTTTGGTTTCGTTGATCTTCTGGATTGTTTTTTGACATTCCATCTCATTGATTTCTGCTCTAAGTATTATTATTTCTTTCTTTCTGCTTGGGTTGGGCTCCTTTTGTTGATCACTCTCTAAGATCTTAAGTTGTGAAGTTAGACTGTTTATGATGGCCTTTTCTTCTTTTTGATGAATGCCTGAAGAGCTATGAACTTGCCTCTTAGCACTGCTTTTGCTGTATCCCACAAGTTCTGGTAATTTGTGTCTTCAGTCTCACATGTTTCAAGGAATCTTTGGATTTCCTCTTTGATTTCTTTTATGACTTGCTGGTTGTTCAGCAGTGAGCTGTTTAGTTTCCAGCTACTTGTATTGGTCTCCGTTTTTGTGTACAATTAACTTCTATTTTCAGTGCATCATGGTCTGAAAAAAATAGTTGGCACAATTTCTATCTTCTTGAGTTTATGGAGGTATGATTTATGGCTCAGCATGTGATCTATTTTTTGAGTATGTTCCATGTGCACTGTAGAAGAAAGTGTATTCAGCTTTTTGGGGATGAAATGCCCTGTATATGTCTACCAGCCCTCTTTCTTGCATCTCCCTCTTTTTAGGGCCAGTATTTCCTTGGTAAGTTTCAATCTTGTTGATCTATCCAGGGTTGATAGAGCAGTGTTGAAGTCTCCAACTACAATTGTGTTGCTGTCAATGTCTTCTTTGAAGTCTATTAGTAGTTGTTTTAGGTTTTTTTGCTGGCCCCTCGTTGGGTGCATATATGTTTAATAGCGTGATTTCTTCCTGATATATGCATCCCTTGACTATTAACAAGTGACCTTCACTGTCCCTTCTGACCTTCTTCAGCCTGAAGTCTATGTTGTCAGATACCAGTATGGCTACCCCAGCCTTTTTTGGATGGGTTGTTTGAGTGAAGGATTGTTTTCCAGCCTTTTATTTTGAGCCTGTCTTTGCTCCGATTGTTCAGGTGTGTTTCTTGAAGGCAGCAGAATGTCGGATTCAATTTTGTGATCCATTTTGCCACTCTGTGTCTCTTAACTGGTGCATTTAGACCGTTGACATTGAGAGATATTATTGTCATGGGATTTTGTGCCATCTCTCTGTATAGGTTGGTTGTTCTTTTGGGTTATGTTTCGTCTTATAGTAGATCTTTCAGTCCTTCTTTTTAAGGTTGGTTTTGATTTTACAAAGTTCCTAAGCTGTTGTTTATCCAAGAAGTTGTATATCTGTCCTTCAAATCTGAGTGAGAGTTTAGCTGGATAAAGAATTCTTGCTGAGGGCGTTCATTTCATTAAGTTTTTTTACTATATTCCACCACTTCCCTTCGGGCTTGGAGGGTGTCTTCTGAGAAGTCTGCTGAAAGTCGAATGGATGCTCCTTTGTACACAATTTCCTTCTCTGATCTTTCTGCCAGAAGAATTCTGTCTCTGTCTATGGCATCCATTACTTTGACTAGGATGTGTCTTGGGGTCTTTCTATTGGGGTCTCTTCTTGCTGGTATGCGTCGGGCTTCTTGGATCTGGATGCCTTCATCCTTTTAACTCGGGAACTTTTCAGCCAGGATGTTTTTAACTGTTTTAATTTCCTTGGCGTTACTTTCCTGTCCCTCTGGGACTCCGATGATTCTTATGTTGTTCCGCCTGGCTTCATCCCATTGTTCTCTGTTCCGTTGCTGATCCATTTTCCGATCTTTTTCCATCTTATGTAGTTCTCTGAGTGCTTTCTGCAGCTCATCTTCAGTCTCACTGATTCTCTCTTCCGCTGCTGTCATCCTACTGTTGAGAGCCCCGATTGTGTTTTCATTTCATCTACTGAGTTTTTAAGTGATGATATTTATCTTTGCATGGTTCTGAGTTCTGCTCTCTCATTTCCTCCCGTAGTTTATTGACTGCCCTTTCAACTGCTTCGTTTTATGTTCTCCTGTATTTTATTGGACATCTGCTCCATTTTTTCGTTGAGCTCCTTAAACATCCTACCAATTTCCTCTCTAATTTCATTGTCAGAGTGATCATGCATATCTGTATTCTTTTTTGATTCTTCCCGGTCAATTCCTTCATCTGTTCTTCGAGCTGGGGATCTGCGTTGTTTTCCCATGGTGTTGCTGTGTTCAGGGATGGATTCCTCTAGTGTACTGTTTTTTTTTTTCTTGAGGGTATTACCTACCCTTGGTGTTGAATTTCCTAGTTTTAGTAATAATAAGGCGGCGTAAGCGGCCCACACCTTGCCAGCCTCAACCCCTTTAGAGACTCTTCCTGAGATGCAGGCAGGCGGGGTGAGAGTTCAAAATGACGGTTTACTTCGGGCTCGGACTTCTGGGGGTTGTAGTTCCACCCTCTGCCGAGACCTGGGGCTCTACCAAGCCCCAGGCGCCCGCGCCAGCCAGCGCACCCCAGAGACTCTACCTGAGATGCAGGCAGGCCGGGTGAGAGTTCAAAATGACCTCAGTCCTTATTTTAAATTTGGTTTGAGTCTATGAAGTTCCTGAGCTGTTGCTTGTCCATGAAGTTGTATATCTTCCCTTCAAATCTGAATGTGAGTCTGGCCGGGTAAAGAATTCTTGGTGAGGCCTTCAATTCATTTAGTCTTTTCAAGATATTCCACCATTGTCTTCGGGCTTACACTGTTTCCATCTGAAAAGTCTGCTGTTAATTTTAGGGAAGCTCCTTTGTTTTGTGATTTCCTTCTTTGATCTTGCTGCTTTCAGTATTTTATCTCTTCCTATGGTTTTTGTCATTCTAATTAGGATGTTTCTTGGAATATTATTAGGATTTCTTTTAGCCAGTACCCTTCAGGCCTCCTGAATCAGGTAGCATGTGCTCTATAATTCTGGGAACTTTTCAGCAATGATGGTTTTAACAGTTGCTTCTTCATCAGTATTTTCTTCCTGCCCCTCTGGGACCCCAATGGTCCTTATGTGGTTTCTGTTGACTACATCCCAATTATCTCTTGTTGTCTGTTCACTAATTGTGAGTCTTTTTTCCATCTTCTACTGTTGTCCTGAGAGTCCCTGCACCTCGTCTTTGAGATCACAAATTCTTTCTTCAGCTGTTGTTACTCTGCTCTAGAGGCCTTCCAGTGATTTTTTCACTTCATCCACCACATTTTAATATGTTATTTCTGCTTGTATTTTCATTTGAATTTTACTCATTTCTGCTCTCATGTCCTATTATATTTTATTGAATCTGTGCTCCATTGCTTCTTTGAGTTCCTTATGCATTCTTAAGAGTTCCTTGCCAAATTCCTTGTCACAAAGTTTATGTAGCTCATCGTAATTGCTTGGCTCATCTGGGCTAGTGACTTTACTCGAAGAACTTGGTGTAGTTCTGCGTTGTTTTGCCATTACTACCTTTGAAGATTTCAAGTTGTGTGTTCTCGTGTGGATACATACAGTTACATACATACAGGCCATACAGTTAGGGTGTATGGGCTTGATGGGGGTGATAGGGAGTTTAAGGGCCACAGGACGGGGTTAGGGGGTCTGGATATGGAGCCTATCTCCCTGCATGTCCTGCTCCTCTCTCTAAACTTTCAAGCTTTTCCTCTGGATTCTGATTCTTCTTGAATTTAAGTCAATGTTCAGTGCTGTTATCATGCTTATTTCATAGCCTCATTTGAAACACTTCAGTGAAGTAGGTATCAGTATTCTGATTTATGGATAGATAAACTGAAGTGAGAGAAAGTTACAGAGTTAATAAGATTGGAAATATAAGGTTAATCCAGGAAGTTTGACTTGCAATTGGTTTGCTATGTCATGAAGGAAGTTATATTCTGGAGCTTGTTATCGAGGAAGCCTTCAACTAAATCTAGTCCAGTCAGCTCCATTGCCCACGGTTCACCTTAATTTAGTTTGCACTAAATTTTTTATCACTTTCTCCTTTTCAATCAAGGAGTTTTGACTAAAAATTTCTAAGCTAGAGAGAGCTTAGAGAGCTTCATTGTTCAGTACCACACATGGTTCCCTGAGCTGTCAAAACTGACCCCTGAGTTCGGGTCACTGTGTATGGCCTCCAAATGAATAAACAAAATGTAGGCTGAGACCCTGAAGGAACTGCATCATTATATAAGGTTGAGAAGAAAGTGTAAATTATAAGGGGAAAAGGGATAAATTGCTTCTGTGGGTGACTGGACAAGCAACAACACAGAAATTTCTTTGAGAAATTTCTTTTGTCAGGAGATGACTACTGAGGACCTTGACAATTCATAGTTGTGTGTTCTGAAATAACCTCACTGTAAAGAATGAAAAATTGGAGCAAACATTTGATGAGTATTATAAACTCCACAGGGTGGGGCCAGAGGGATAGCCCAGCAGGTAGGGCGTTTGCCTTGCACGCGGCTGGCCCATGCCAGCCAGGGTTCGGTCCCGGCATCCCATATGGTCCCCTGTGCAGAGCCAGGAAAAACCCTGAGCATTGCCAGGTGAGACCCAAAAAGCAAAAAAAAAAAAAAATAAATAAACTCCACAGGGAACAGGGACTGCACTTCATCATTGAAAGTGAGCAAATCAAACTGAGTGCTTTTTTTTTTTTTTTATTTTTTGGTCCACACCCAGCAATGCTCTGGGCTCCAGAACCATTCCTGGTAGGCTTAGGAGACCATATGGAGTGCGGGGACCCAACCCAGTTTGACCACTTGCAAAGCAGAGACCGAACCACTGTGCTGTTGCTCCAGCCCCTAAATATGAACATTAACTAGCTAAGGAGTTACTTTATCCAAAAAAAATTAAGTTTTAAGATAAAGGGCCTATTGTAAAATTTAAGTTTCTTTTTAGATAAAGTAATGGGTTGATGCTATGGGGAAACAATTAATGAGAAGACAACCTTTTTTTTTTTTTTTTTGAAAGAAAATCTGCCAGAACTTCAAGATAAAATTAAAAAAGAATAATGGTAAAAGATTGGTGAGGAGATCTGGGAGCTACTTCTCAAAAACTGAATGATGTATAGGAAGAATTCTTTTTTTTTTTGCTTTTTTTGGGTCACACCCGGCAATTCTCCTGGCTCTGTACTCAGGAATTACTCCTGGTGGTGCTCGGGAGGCCATATGGGATGCCAGGGGTTGAACCCGGGCGGCATGGGCCAGATGCCTGCAAGGCAAATGCCTTACCCGCTGGGCTATCGCTTCGGTCCCATAGGGAAGAATTCTTAAATGGAACAGGGTGCTAATAATAGTCGAGGGTATTAATGCCAACCTAGAACTGAGCATTAAATAGAGGCAAAAAGAATACACATGACAACCTTTTAATGTATGTTCTGTAATCAATAGTCTGGAAGGGAAGGAAAAGAGAAAGAGAGAGAAAGGGAAAGAAACAAAGAACCTGCCATGGAGCAAGGCTGGGGGAAGGGGGGAGGGAACCGGGGATGTTGGTGGTGGGAGATGGGCACTGGTGGAGGGACGGGTGCTGAAACACTGTATGACCAAAACCCAAGCATGAACTTTTTAATTGTATATCTTTTTATTTGTATATCTCACGGTGGTATAATAAAATACTTAAAAAAATAAAATAAAAAAAATAAAATAACAAAAAATGTAAAACCATATATGTGATAAATAATAAAATAAAAAATTTCAGGTAAAAGATGGCAAGAAAACAAAAAAAAACACAAAACACAACAAGATTGATAGAAACATGAACAAAAGTAGCAGCTTGATATTACCAGGAATAACACACAGACATGATTAAATAAAATAAATTTTCATACTGCCATGGCATAATCTGTCTGTCTGGCCGTCCTGGAGGGAATAGAGAATAGAGCTGCACTCTAACGTGTCAGCTAGTACCTTAGTCTGAACATGCCAGATTGCATCTGAGAAACTGAATATAATAGATAGTATTATACTAACTATAGCATACCCCAAACATAGTAATCTATTCCTCTGCTAACTGATTATTACAAATTAGCACTGCCCAGTATTGCCCCAAATCCAGAATTATATAACAAATATGTAAATATATCCATGGCAGAGCCTGGCAAACTGTCGTGGTGTATTCAATATGCCAAAAACAGTAACAATAATGGACCTCATTTCCAATGAATGGAGACGTTACTGGCGGCCCGCTCGAAGCAACTCCATGAACAACAGGAAGACAGTGATTCAGTGAAGAGACCAGTAAAGCTTTTAAGTAACTTCAAACATCCTTCTCTATTGATGGAAGAACTAACTCATAATGAAAATGGGCTCTTGCATCTATGTTATAACAGTATCTACATGTGTCCTGCTAAAGCTTAGAAACTGGGAAAATAAGTGCTACATAATTTTTCTATACTTTAACCCAACACTGTTAATTTACTTTATTTTAAAATAACAGCAATAAAAGGTGAAGCAGGAAAACAAGGTTGAAATTCCACATTAGCTATTCATTTCACTTGTTAAGATACATTTTCTCCTTTTCAAGTGCCATTGGGACACTTTCAATGTGGAATTGTGTCTATTCTTTGCCACAAAGAAAATCTTGATTTAATACACCCCAAACCACAATCAGAAAGTGCACTGACCACAGTGTTTGGCCTAACAGATGTAATAGAAGTTAATCAGGACACATTCAGTCTAATGAAGAGACCTGGAGTCAACTCCTTGACATTCCATACTGTTAACCCCCTGCCTTGCCTTTGAGACAGGCATTTGTGACCTGGGCTCACATTTTTTCACCAGGGAAACAATATGCAATAATATACACCAGCAGGGGGAGCATAGAAATTTACTGCATGCAATTTAGCTTTTGTATTTAGAAAGGAAGAAATATAGCATATGATTTTTTTTTAGGAAAGAATCATTAAGTTAAAAAGTCTCTTAAACCAACATTCTAACTCTCCTTAAAGGGGAGAATGGAGACCCAGGATTTGTCCTAAATCTTGTAGCACACAAAAGCTGGCTGACACCAAATGTCCCAGCAGGATCTTAATTGTGTACCATTTTTGCAAGTCCTGGGTAACACTGTCCGTTTCTGCTAGTCCTGGGTAACACTGCCTGTTTCTGCTAGTCCTGGGTAACACTGCCCATTTCTGCAAGTTCTGGATACACTGCCCATTTCTGCAAGTCCTGGATAACACTGTCCGTTTACATGGATGATTGCTTCCATGTAGGAGCCGACTCCAGAGAGCTTACAAGTATCTAGATTGACTACTCCCAGGACTCCTGTGCAACTAGTTTCTGATCCTCTGCAAGAGACAGTCTGAGATGTGGTTGCCATTACCTGGATCCCAGGCTTCCTGCCTCTGCCAGGTAACTCATGAACCCATCTTCGACATCATTAAATGTCAAAAAAATCACTAAAATCCAAGTATGTGCTGGGGTGTTTTCTGGAAAGCCCTTCTGACTTCTTTTTGTTGCGGTTCATTTTGTTTTTTATTTTTCTCTAGAATACTATTGTTTTTCCCCCAGCCCCATATCTTTCTTCTCCCTGGAGAAGGTGGGTGCACCCCCGCCTCCTCTCTTGGGAGAGTGGTTCCTAAGTCACACCAGGTGGGCAGCTGCTTTGCCAGGTGTGTTTCTCTCCCTTGCTATCTGACTGCAGAGACATTTGCATCCCAAGTTCTTGTGAACAGAGTAGAGATTACAGATATGTGAAGGTTGCTTGGGCTTCTTGAGTCTCCTGAACCACTACAGACTGCGGAGCCAGAGATGGAAACTTGTTTTCAGACAGGAATTTAAGGATTGAAGATTTGATGAAAAGCAGTCATCAGTGCTTTTGTAGCATAATCCTCTCTTCAAATTAGCTGCCCTTTTTTTATTTTTGGGTCACACCCGGCAATGCTCAGGGGTTTCTCCTGGCTCTGCACTCAGGAATTTCTCCTGGCAGTGCTCGGGGGACCATATAGGATGCTGAGGATTGAACCCGGGCTGGCAAGGGCCGGCCACGTGCAAGGCAAACGCCCTACCTGCGGGGCTATCGCCCGGTCACTGCCCATTTTTTTTTTTGTAAAAATCATTTCTTTCCTATCCCTGTCAGGGTCTCTGGGCATCTATTTTTGTTAGACTTCTCCAGATCTCTCTTTCTCTTTTTCCTAGTGTGATCCCAAGACCCAACCTTTGGGGAATTCATCTTAAAATCTGAATGTCCACATTGACTGATTATGGTAGTCAAGGGGCCCTCTGGGGTACAAGTAGCAGGAACAGCCCATCTAGTGGTTCTTTGAACACTTTTGTAAGAGCACTTCCTATTGAGAAACCATGAAATAAAGTATTTTATAATAAGGGATCTTAGCGCTCTCCCCATTCTGTGATCCTGGTTTTAGATTGTTTTTTATACCAATATAATATGTTCTCCCACCCCCACTGCACCCTTCCCACCCAGGTAATGGTTAACTTCCCACTGTGAACCCTAAGTCTTGATGCCAAATTTCTTTCTGTGGCAGACAGGTATGATTGGGTCATTAGATCCTCCTTCATGTTGATACTATCATTCTGCTTATTTCCTGCTGTTCCATTGTGAACCTCAGAGTCTTCACAGAAACTGTGACTTTTTTTTTTAGCTTTTTTGGGTCACACCCCAGCGGCGCTCAGGGGTTACTCCTGGCTCTGCACTCAGGAATTACTCCTGGTGGTGCTTGGGGGACCATATGGGATGCTGGGGATCGAACCCAGGCCGGCACAGGCCGGCCGCATGCAAGGCAAACGCCCTACCACTGGGCTATCGCTCCAGCCCCGAAACTGTGACATTTTTTAGAGAAAGAAATAGAGGGCAGAAATTGTCTAGCATCCTCAGACCTGGCTCCCACCATACGCTTTGGGTCAATCCTAGTTAGTCAATTTAGAGGCGAAGAATTAGACACTTGTTTCCTATTCTAGTAGGGAGTGGCATGAACTTGTAGCAGGGAGTGGGGTTGTTGGTACCATCTCTGTAGATTCTGAATCTGAATCCATCACTCTTTTTTTCTTTTGCTTTTTGGGCCATGCCCGGCAATGCTTAGGGATTACTCCTGGCTCTGCACTCAGAAATTACTCCTGGTGGTGCTGGGGGACCATATGGGATGCCGGGAACGAAACTGGGTAGGCTACCTGCAAGGCAAACGCCCTACCTGAAGGACGGTCCCTCTGCCCCACCAGCACTCATTTGTGTAGAGCTGCAATTGGACCCATTGAACCCTGAATCTCAGAAAAATGACTCACTTTTCCTACCTTTAGATAAAGATATGAGGCCTTCAACCCACCCCTGGAGTAACTGAAAAACAGTGAAAGGAGAACAGTGAGGGGGCTGGAACAGTAGTTCAGCACGTGGGCACTTGCCTTGCACAACACTAACCCAGCTTCTATACCTGGAACCACATATGACTCCCAGAGTACCACCAGGAGTGATCCTTGAGCAAAGAGCTAGGAGTAAGCCCTGGGCATTTCTGAAGCAATGATGCAATGATGATGAGATGGGGATGAGATGCAAAAGGGTATGCTCTCCTCCCCTTCCCCATTATTCAGATCTATTAAATAAGCCAAGTTTATGTTCTATTTGAACCTTTACATTAAACACCTGGCTGCTCTTTTAGTTTGTTTAATGATTAGTGATTCATTCAAGAAGTCTGTTTCTGATGTGGAAATGTGTTGAGTAAGCATTGTGGATTTTCTGTCCTGTAATGTAAAGCAATAACGTGAACATGATATTTTCACGGGAAAGAGTGGTAGTAAAACAGGAGAGGAAACACCGTGCTAAATTACCCCTGGACCAGCATACACAGGGGGATACTGTGAAACCTGAGAGCCCTCAGGATTATCTGGGGAGCTTCCTTGAGGCGATCCTAAAAGGACTTTTGTCATTTTGCTTTTCTCTTTGTTCACTGGAAAGAGATTTGGTAAGAAGTTGAAGTTGGTTTGAGAAGTGAATTCGAGAAAGGCATTTAACACACATTGGCAAGCTTCTTGCTTTTGGTCCTAGAAAGAAAGGCATCGAAAGGTGTGAACTTCGTTAGCTTGGAGCAATGATTTAAAGTTGAATCCCTGACCTCTGAATTGTGGGTCAAGAAAGAGGATCTTCCTGTTTTCTCAGTCTGGGCATAAAGTTCCAGCTAACTCTTGCTTTCTTGAGGAGGAGCGACAGACAGTTTGTCAAATATAATGTGTGCTCCTCCAGAAGGAATAAAAAGGAATGGGTCCCCTTGTACCTGATATGTGCATAAGGGACTCTAAGATCTTGAAGGAAATAGCTAAATGAACTACCTATTTATTGAAATAGGGCTTCCTATTTATTATTCAGTAAAGTGCCTTCAAGTTAGCCCATAATTGCTAGTTATGGGCTGAATAGGTCCAAAGATTTATATTGTATATGGTAGCTATTGAACAAGACCTTTTCAATGTTTGCCACTTTCTTACCCTGGTCTTTTTTGTACCTATGCACCTGCTATGAGACAACATTGGCAAAACTCTCAGAATGACTTGTTATGAAAAGTATTGTTCTGTTTCTCCAATTGAAATACTGGTAGATGGAGAAATTATATCACTCGTATCACTTGTATCACTTGTCTTCCCATTGTTCATCAATTTGCTTGAGTGGGAACCAGTAACATCTTCATGTATCCTGTCATATGCAAGTGTAGCCCAAAGGCATCTGCTTGCTCCAGGAAGACAAAGAGCCTCAAACCATTCATTTAGGTCATAGGAATGAGGTCTATAATTGTTACTGGTTTTTGGCATATCAAATACAACACGGGTAGCTTGCCAGGCTCTACCGTGTAGGTGGTACACTCTTAGTAGTAGGTTCTCATCTTGAGGATTTACTGATGAACCTCAATGGGCAGAGATCTTTTCCCTTGGGTGGAACTCTGAGGAACTGTGGAGTCTGGATGTTGAGAATGACTGACTACATGGTGTGGGGGTTCCTCTGGCTTCTTGCTAGGCTCATTGGGATGACGGACCATGACTAGAACTTGCCTAGAACTGTATACAGTGTATAAATGTGAAAGATCCTGGGAAGGACCTGGTCCTAACTTCCAGTAATATCTAAGACCGCAGAGCGGCCATGCACTGTGGGTCTGGAATGTCTCTCTTCCAGGGTTGCCAGCTGTGGTGTTTGGGGAGCTCTCTGTCACACCTGCCAACATGAAGGTGGAGAAATGGGAGGAGAAGACCAAATCCCTGCTCCTCCTCCCATTGTATAAAGTAATTATGACTCAAGCTAACACTATTGTGGTTGGTTTATTAATTTGAATCTGTGTCTAATGGGCACTGAAACAATTTACTGTTAATAGAGTGGTTCAAAACAACATGCGTTTATTTTCTCACAGTGCTGGACATTAGAAATCTAAGCTGAGTCAGCAGGACTGTGCTTCTTTAGAGAAGACCCATTTTGTTGACTCTTCTTGCTACCAGAGGTTGTGTGCATTCTTGGTTTGTGTCATCATGTCACTGCAACATCTGTTGCTATCATCACTTCTCTCATATGAGGACTCTGGTGATTACTGTGGGCTTACCTAGGAAATCCAAGGTAATCTTCCCTGACTTGAGCATGTCTGCGAAGTCAAGTCCTCTCTGCTTCATTAGAGACATTATTCTGCCTATCAGAAATACCCACACAGTTATTAAGCACAAATATCCCAAAAACTCTATTCACTGCAACATCCTTATTAAGTAGGAAGTAAGGTAGCACTAGTTGATAATTTAACTCAACAGTTTGATGTTTTTGTTTTTTTAAAGAGTGATGCATTTATTTGCAAGTAAAGAGAAAACGTTCCTATGAAGACCTTAAGAAAAACATCTGAAAATCCTGAATGATGCTTTCATTAGAGTAAGTAGTATCTGACACTCTGAATTTATGTATATTTATTATCCCCTTTTAGTTTTAAGTTATTTAAGGAGGCTATTAAATGCAAATGAAGAAGCTGTTATACAGTTGTCTTAGTGTAATGAAGGTGTCTGTCTGCAATGTAGTGTTTATTTCATTTTGACAAAGTTGTTCTCTATTAGATGCAAGCCCACTAAGACCTGTGCCTCAAAGGCAGAAATAAAGTTTAAAATTAAATCAAAGATACAAATTATGAAGTACCCTTGATTCTAGGAGAAAATACCAGTGGCAATTTAACTACAATTATTTGTATGATGAATTTTTTACAAGTCCACTGATTAAAATTTTATATGTTTTGAGTGCTCTTTTTTGCCCCCAAGCACTTGATTTGTATGGTTTTAATAAATGTAAGGTCTATCAGGAACATATATATGGCATCATAATAGAAATTACCTTATTTGAATTTTTAAGTCATAGTTAATTTTTACTACTTACTAGACAGTGTTAGAGCAACAGTTGTTAATTTACTGACTCCCTATCCCAAAACCCCATCAAAAGTTACTGTTTTCGGGGGCCAGAGGATAGCCCAGTGGGTAGGGCATTTTGCCTTGCACGGCCGACCCTATGCTGGCCTGGGTTCGATCCCGGCATCCCATATGGTCCCCGAGCACCGCCAGGAGTAAAGTCCTGAGTGCAGAGCCAGGAGAAACCCCTGAGTATTGCCGGGTGTGACCCAAAAAAAAAAAAAAAAGTTACTGTTTTCCTCTGAGCAAATGGGAGAAGATATGGGGAATTTTAAACAAGCTTAAGGCATTTTGGTGTTGATAACATTGGAAATAATTAGAATGAAGAGGCATTACTTGGGTAAGAAGAGATGGAAGGACACTCAAAAAAGAAGGTCAAACCCTTCAAAAAATGAATACATGCATTTCTTAGGAAGCATAAATTTCTTTGTTTGCATGTAGCTTAATGGCTCTGTGGCTGGTCTTGCTAGTTGTATTCTGCTTAGCATCTTGCCGAAAGGGAACATTTAATATTCTCCAGAAAGACAGCACTTGTGTTTTTATGGAGAGAATTTTGCATCAGGATTCTGACTTGTCCGGGAGTTCTCCATCATCACATGACACTCACCTGCAAGGTGATCAGAATTGATGTAGAAAGATTAGAATGAGGTAGGTCATTGGGGCTACCTGTGGGCCAAGGCTTTCACTGCTTTCCATCTGTGTAGAGGAGTTTCCTTTAAGTTCAGGATTAGGGGAGGCGAGGAGGAGGGAAAGGGGAGAGGGGGAGGAAGGGAAGCAGAGGGAGGGAGACAAGAGGTATGAAAGAGAGAGCAGGGGGAGGGTGGGGAGAGAACATACATGGCCAGTCTCTGCCCACATTCTTCTGGATTTATTTGGGGTCACACCATTTTTTTGATGAACTCAGCTGACCTGGGCCTGGGAAGTAGCTCTGGCACCCTAACCCCGGCACCTCAAGGTGGGAGCAGATACCCACAGGAAGTTTTCTGGTTGCCTTAGTTTTGCAAAAGAGGAGCAAAGAGTGCAAGGGGGAGGTGAACCTGTGCTGTGCAGAGACAAGTCAGACAATGTGAGTTTTAATTGAAATCATATCCCAAGCATTTTACTTTTCAAAAGTTGTTAGCATGATCGAGGTTGCATTTTCTTGTGACTACTATTATTACTGTCACATTGACTGCTCTGGGCAGGGGCTGAAGGTTACATGTGGGCTGAAAACAGGGGCTGTGTGGGAGGGGGCTTGCAGATGGAGCACCCTAGCCTTGGAATGCTCCCTGGAGCCAGTTACTGGCTGCCTTGTCTCTGGCTCTGCGCTTGCTCTCTCTGGACTCTGAGACGTGATAATTGTTCTCTTTGCTTTCTTTTTGTCTTTAGACCTTGTGCATCATCCGTATCTTTCTCCATCACGGGAGGCTGGATTGAGCTGTGTAACTCATGAGTCACATGTTCAGCTCTATTTTGTTACCTTGTCTTTCTCTGTCAGAGATATTACCTTTCCAGTCCTATGTAAACCTTCATTAAAAGAGGGGCTTGTGATTATATATAAAACATATGCATTCATATGTACAATATAATATATATTATATACACCTAATATGTATATATAGTATATATTTATGTATATATATATTTTGACAAGCTTCTGAATGTGAACCAACCAGCTAATGCTGCTGCTCATCAAACCAAGCTTTCGCTAGCAAGAAATTAGAGTATAGCTGGAGCCAGGTTATTTAGCTGAGACCTCTAAACTGTATCATTTCAGAAAGAAAATCAAGGGGAGAGTAGGCTGTAAGGGGCCCGCTAAACAGAATTGAGCACCTGGGACCATGCAGGAAAGAACCTGAGAGAGGGTGAGAAGGTAATGCCACTTCCTACCCCTGGGGAATCCATGTCTGCGCCCGAAGACAAGACTCACACACATGCCGCCATCAATCACCTGTCGTATTTTATTGCCACTGAAGTGCTCTGATGTGGAAAGTCACAAGCTGTTTGAGGGAGTTTGGAAATCTTGGTTCAAAGGGAGATTTGTTTCAGGGAGCAAGGAGTGGATGTAACTCAAAATGGCAGTTTAAGGGATATGTCTATTTCTACCCTCCTTCCCAGAAGCTTTCTCTTCTCCTGATTTCTTTATGAATCTTGTAATCAGGAGGAAGGAAAGAATGGATTTGCAAATGCTGCACCATGGGAAGTGATCCTTGACCCAGGGATTTAGAAACATTTCTCCAAAGTCTACTCTAACCTAGACCCAGCTCCTGAGTTCATAGAAGCAGGCAGGCCCTAGCTCTACCCTTTGAGGACAAGACAGCCCCTGTCACCACAGGTTGGTGACAATGAAATGCTATGGCAGTTCAAGTTGTGGAGAAATATATTTCTTGAGAACAACACAGACCTCAGGGATTTCTTCTGATCTGCTTAATGCTCACTGGTTCGTACAGAAAAAAAGAGAAAAATAATAAAAGACAACAATTCTCCGGGAACTTTGCTTTCTTTCAGAAGGAATCTGTTTAGAGAAATTTATCGGCGTAGCCCTACATATCATTGGTTTTAGACTCAGGTTCTATATTTTTAGGAAAACCAAGTTTGACTTCAGAATATCTAAAATATTTAAAACTTTGTGGCAGGATAGGATGAGTAGGTATCATCCTATCTTCTTTCAAGCATTTGTGTGGCCATGGACCATTCTGGAGATATTCTGTAAGAGCCCCCTCTCCATCCCCCTATGACCATGCCAACATACTCTGACATATTCTGAAGCAGAAGGGATCAGCAAGTTTTCATGTTCACCAAGCTATTTGTTCAGAGATGATTTTGTCTCCGTTGACCCTAGAAGAAAAATCCAGTTTTGTCATAGTTTCTTGTAAATATTAAGACCTAAGATGCCTTGAAAAATACTTTACTAAGAAGTTCAAAATGTTGAATGGGCTCTGTGGCAGTCCAACTAAAATGCCTGTCACTTTGTCTCCCCTAATGTGCGCTGAACATTCCTGCCTAGAATGAGAGCCGTGAATGTTATTTTTTTGGCTTGGAGCTTGGCAGGTGTGTAATGTGACTCCTGATAGCAGGACAGCAGATTACATTCGGCTATAAAACCATTTCTAAGGCTCTTGGCACCCAAACTGTTATTGCATGTCTGCAGGTGTTTAGTAATTGGATTAATGCAGAGCCGGAGGAATGTCTGCTCCCCGGCTCTGAGAAACATTGAGGAAAGACAAATTCATTTCGGAGAGTGACCTGGAATGCACGATGACAGGCCTGCGCTCACACATGAAGCCAGATCTAAGCTTGCACGTTTAAAATGAACTGCTGTGAGCAATCACCTTCCATAGGAAAGTTTATCCAAAAGCTAAATACAATAACAATGGCCTTGTGAGTCAGGCGGGAAGGAGCTTCAGCCTGGGTTTTGATCTTCTTCCAAAAGCAACTCCAGACAACTTGAGCTTAAGCCTCCCTATCATGCAGCTCATGAACCCTACAATCCTAGGTGTTTAATAATAATAATAATTTTTTAAAAGACCTTGGTAAACAGAAGAGGATGATAAGCCTCCCAGTGGAAGTGCGGAGACCACAATGGTATCCTGGATTGCAATGCTCTTGCCAATTAATTCCCACCTTGACTGTAAAGACAGTCTCCACTGTGTCACAGACACTCATAAAATGATGAGCATTGCTCAACACCCTATAACCCCTCAGACCAGTGCCTATGTGAAGGGGTGTTCCTGGGGTAATTTAGTCAGTCTAACTCATTGAAACTTACGATATCCTCAAAGAGCAAGACGCCAGACTCTCAGAGGCTCCCATCACAGTAGAGAAAGCCTAATGCTTTGATTTTGCCAAAGCCATCCTTTTCTCAAACCAGAGGAGGAGACCTTTTGGAGAGAGTTCAAATGATAATGGCAAAGAGGCCAGTTTTGTGAAGAAAGACAAAAGCATTGGTACTTCTCGGTTTAAATCCTAGAGGGGAACTTGCAGTTCACAAATATTATTACAGTAGGTAGTGAGAGCAGAACATGGAAGGGAAAGACGAGAAGCTGGTCATGGCAGGTGGAGCATAACTTGGAAAACGGCGGAAATGGGAAATTGATGTGGAGCAAGGGGCCCTACCCAAACGGCTGCTCATTTATTCAGCCAATGTAATTTGCTTAGCAAAGCTCTGCACCAGTTGTGTTTGTGGGGGAGTTGTAAAGTGACCTAGAGAGCTGGTTTTCTGAGCTGTAACCTATAACCTAGGAAGCAGGAGTGTGCCATGGGGACACTAGGCACTGGGCAGCATGGTGGCTATGAGAGCTCATGGGAACATTTCCAAGACTTGGGATAGGAGCAGTGAGGGTGTGTCTGAGTGGGTGTTTCTCCATTTGGAAGAGCTCAGGTCTGAGCTGACAGTCCAGCTAACTTTCAAGCTGTCAGTCAGAAAGAAATCATACTGGCAACAGAGGAAGCCATTGAAACTGCACCTTTAATTAGTTGGGTTGATTGCTGAGTGGAGAACAGAAGCCTGGAGAACAGCTGTGATCCCGTTGGCTTGAAGGTATTCTGAGATCCTGGAGTGAGGGAAAGCCTCCTGGCCCATGGGGAAGCAAAGAAGGGCAATTGATGTGTGCAGAGGGAAATCAGAGAAGTCACCGCATTGAGAACAGACTGTCAGAACCATTGAGCAATGGCTGTACTACTTTGAACTGAAAGGGGGGCTTGAAGCCAGCATCCCTGTCTAAGAGGCTAAGTGCTGGGAATCCTTGTCATTCCCTCTAAGTTTGTGGGCAGTCTTAGTGCCAGTTAGGAGAAGAGAAAGGGGCAGAGTGCTTAGATGTGCTGAGGCAGACCTGGCCATACTAGGGAGGTTGCAGTTCCAGGCAGGTCTCAATGAATCACCTCAAGAAGCGTTAGGATGGAAATGTGGAGTAGGGAACTAGATTGCAACAAGATCACAGAATAATGTGAGAATTGTGTTTTATGTTTTTTCTAAAAGTCAAAAAAGAAGATGGGACAAAATGATGGTAAAAAAGAGGTACAAGGCTGAATAGTTCTGAGAGAACCTAATTTGAAATATTCAATGCTTGAGAATGGAATGATGACCAGTTCCCCAAGTAATAAATGAATAGCCATTGAAAATGGTGGGGCCAGAGCTATAGCACAGTGGGTAGGGTGTTTACTTTTGTCGCAGTCAACCGGGTTCCATCCTCGGCATCCAACATGGTCCCCCAATCCTGCCAGGAGTAATTCCTGAGCAAAGAGCCAGGAGTAACCCCTGAGTGTCACTAGATGTGACCCAAAGAGAAAAAAAAGTCCAGTGCCAGACACTTATCAGATTCTACTGATAAGGTCCCTGCAGAATCTCAGCCAAATACTGCTAGCTCTCACTGAGGAAGCTGGACTCATCCCCTAGTTCCACAACTTGCTGGATAAACCTGGCACTCATCTGGGGTCTGAAATGGTGTGGAAGGAGGAATATACATAGGATGCTGAAGCCAAAGAGGAAGAGCATTTTTGACTTTTTACACTACTTTGATCTTAGTCAACCAGAAATCTTAATTTAGGTATGGGCCAACTATAATTAGAAATCATTCTGAAAAATAGGGCTATGTTGGATGACGAGCTTACATTTATTTATCAATGTGAGCTCTGTGGGAAAGAATAATTCTTTCAGAACATGGAGAGTCCACAGTGGTGGGTTTGATCAGGAAGGTGGGAAGAACAACCTGAAAAATATGCTGTGTGTAATGTGTGTGTATGTGTAGTGAGGAAACACATCATAAAGCACTTTTAAATTTGTTATTTTAAGTCATACTACAGCTTTCCTTTGTGATGCATGAACATGGTTAATTTGAATGTTATGTTCCCTCCACAGACACTTCAGACAAGCCCTAGACAGCAGGGTGGAATGAGACAAGTTGCTTCATTCGAATGCTCCAAAGCAGAGTTCTCTTTATGCTGTGCTGGCATTCTCTTAGCCACATCAATGCAATGAGGTGTCTTATTAGGTAGATATTTATACTCCAGCCACTTGTAAGGATGTTATCCAGGTAACATCTGGAGCTCTATTCAATTGTGAGGGTGAACTTGCTTTGGGAAGTGACTCAGGGTACCCACAAGAGGTTGGCAGGATTCCCGAGCCAGGAAGGAAGAGCATCCCTCATCAGACACTCTCTGCTCTGTGTCAACATCTTCCTTCAGCACCTCCTTGCCCTGGAAACCCCTGAAAGCAAAGAGTCACTCTGCACTCAAAATCTCCCTTTGTTTATAAGATATTTGGGCACAGAAAGAGTGACTGCATCAGAAGCCAATGTTTTTATTTCTTTAAAAATTTTTTATCTCCTTAAAGCAGCACACTAAAATATCTCAATGCTACTCAACACTGAAAAAGCAAGGTGGAAAGTCACGTGCCTTTATAGTCTTTTTAATACATTTAACCTTTCTGTCCATTTCCTTTCTGATGAGAGAAGAGTGCCGTACCACCTTGTTCAGGTTCAGGCCTGGCACTGACAGCACACGTGGCAGCAGGTAGTTTTTATGAGACATTTCCCAGGTAAAACCTGGAGAGAATCTCACTTTACAGTACAATAGTAGAAAGAGGCACAATAACATCTGAATTGTCAAAACTAAGAAAATAAACTGGTAAAAATTTAAAAGCAAAACTGTTAAACTTAGTGGAAACTGTGGTGATTTCCAGTGGGAAAGGGGAGCTGGGAAGAGTGAGGAGAGCAGTCATTTTGGTGGTGGGATGGGTCCTGGAAATTTGACTGTGGGAGAGGTGATAATTACACCTGCAAAAGCCTTTGAGGATAATCATCCTGAAATTTAATCATGCTGCAAGCCAATGAGAAGTCAGTGAGAATAATTTTTTTTAAACCAAAGAGAGTTAATATAACTAAAGTACACCAATAAACATTTCCTGATTTGTGGAGACTTACGGGATATGGAACAAGTTGATATTTAATAAATAGATACTTAGGGATATTTAATAAATATATTAGATCATATTACAGTGAGCATAACATATTTATATTCATAATTAATAAAAACTGCATTCTACACAAAAAAGAATTTTAATTTATCATCCAGTTTAATTTACTGATTTTTAAAAAAATCAAAATCTGTTTTATTCAAAGATGTGGCATGGATAAATTTTAATTTAGACACTCAATTATCCATCTTTGATATTTTCCTGTTCTCAGAAATATACTCTCAGAACACAGGGTGCTTGTTCCTCTTTTTGCCTTGGCTGGCAGAGCATGACAGGATAAAACAGAAAAAAGTTGGCAAAACTCCATTTTCAATCCACATTAAAAGCTGGGATCAATCTTGCTTCTCTTTCCACCTAAAATAGAAAGAGGTGAATGAAGTCCTTATTTTTATGAAATTGGATTGTAGCACCCTCCAAAGCGGGTGGTAGCACTTGAATTGCAGTTGAAAAGGGTTCAGTTTTCCTAGAGAATAATATGAAACAGAAAAGTCGTGATGAATGGCCTTCTTCTGTGAGAGCAAGAACTTCTCTCTCGAGAGCGTCAAGAGGACAGAGGGAGTTATTTGAAGGTCAGGGGTTCAGTGAGCAAAATGCAAAAGAGTAAGAAGGTTGAGAGAAGTTATTGATGTAGGCCCCTTTCATTTGAGCCTACCTGGTCAGGGCTCGAAAGACTCCCCTAGTTCCCTTCTGTCTTGTTCAAATGCTAAGAACAAATAGGAAGAGGAAGTTCTAGTGCAGAATAAAACTATCTAGACACAAAGTAAGGTATGTTGGTAACATGTGATTGGTTAATTTATTCATTCATCATTTAAAAAGTATTAAGTACTGTTAAATATCATACTCCAGGTCAAGATTGGAGGTACAGAGGTCAGTGATTCACAATTCCTGTCTCCAGGAAAATCATAGACTAGAACCCATGAAACATCTGAATCTTCTGAGCCTGACAGCATTCATACTCGGAATTCCATATTCAGTGCGATTTACTGCTTCCACCTTTTCTGATAGGAAATCAATATCTTATAGTAGGATGGGAATTTATATAATGTTCATACCCAAGAGTATTGAGTTTATAAAGAGACTTGACCTCAGATGAAGCTTAGGACATAAAACTTAATGAGGTATCCCTCTCAGGTCCTCATAAGCCTGGGGTTTGCCTTCATGAATGGGTTATAACACTCACTCAAGAGTAAAAATCATTTAAACTATAACTTTTAAACCTTCTTGTCTACTTCATAGTGGTGCTGAAAAATTAAGAATATGTATGTGAAATCACATTCTAGAGTAGAAATTACATATCAAATATGTTAGCTTTAACAGTAACAGTTTGACCTTTTTAAAATCTGTCATCATTACCATACCTAGTATATTATTTTTGATAAACAATTTATAAAGTTGGACATGGAATAAGATCATAAAAATGATGACCTTTCCCATCCTCAGATGCAGTGTTAAATATATTTCTGTGCTTGGTGAGATTAGAAAGATTTTGAGTGGAGGATTCAGGCAGTCTTATGTTGTGATACTGGCCCTTCTTACAAAAGGTTTGTCTCTGCTTCATCCTTAGTGAAAAGGGATCAATAATGATAGATTCACAAGGTGTCATTTGTGATTCGATGAGATAGTGTGTAACCTTAATCCATGGCTGGGTTTAGTCATTACTGCCTGGATAGACACTACTAAAGTGGGGTCTGCAAATTGTCAGGTACTATTGTGGTTTGTAGATTTCCCTGCAATACCTTACTCAGCTTGCTTGGGTGAGACCATGTTACACAATGACAAGCAACAGTGATATTTTCTCCTATAATGTGGGTTGGGTTTTAAAAATAGTCTGACTGAATGTGCTCCCCTTTTCCTGATTTGTATTTATAATGTTAGCTATGGTTTAAATGCCCCCAACCAAAATGTGTCTCTTTCCATAAAAAATGAGCGAGGACTAGAGAGATAGTGCTGGGGTTAAGGTACTTGCTTTGTACATGACCAAACCTGGCTCCATCCCCAGGCACTGAATAAGGTCTCCTGGAAGAGCTCAGGAGTTCCCTATAGAAGTAAGCTCTGAGAACTCTAGGTGTGCTCCCTCCCAAAAAAACCTCAAAAAGAAATGAGCAACTTTAGTAGGGAGTGGATGTTATGAATAGAGTCATTTTCATGTGTAAACTTTAAATTGTAATTTCAATGTTTGTTTTAAGAAGCACAAATAGTCTGACATTGTGATTTCACTCTTGATAGCCATATACCGGCTTTCTGCTTCCTTCACTCAGTGGGACCATGGGCGACCTTTGTAACTCTATTGAGAAACTCCATTGTAAAAGAGAAGGGAAGCAGCTGCTGGGTATGACTCAGTAGTAGCATGCCTGCCCTTGCATGCATGAGACTGTGAGTTCAGTCTCTGGTAGCAAACATATTGTAAAGGATCTGTGACACCTTTTATGATCATGGAGTCTTGTGTGATCATGGTGCCACAACAAAATGTGTGATCTCTATGAAGTAAATATGTATGAACACCACAACTAGAATGTGACCTTTGACACATACCACAATAGAGTACGGAATCTCAACACACTTCAACTAAGCATGCTATGCCAGATGAATGCTACCCCTAAAGTGTGTGACGTCCCCACGCCCATCATTGTGAAAAGAACAAAGAGGAGGGAATAAGGACAAATAACTTTTTATAGAAGAAATTGCCATTATTAAACAAAAGGGCTAACTTTATTATCCTCTTCATTGAACTTTCAAGAAGCTTAGGGCATAAGAACACTGATCTAGATTCATCTGCATATTACGTGACTGTGTGTAAGGACCAAAGAAACAAAAGGATCCCCAGTAATTAGGCCAGTAAAAGTACTGTCATAACTCCATTTGGAGAGTCAGGTTTGAAATGAAAGGAAGGTCCATATCTAAGAGTCCAGAAGTGGTTAGACATGAGCTAGGTTGGAGAAAGACCTAATGATTCAAGAGAGGTTGTAGACCCATATCCAAAAGCATATACAGAATACTTAGTGACACCTTGAGATTGCAGGTGACACAGACACAACCCCTGGCCCCAAGCAGTCCCGGCAATAGTATTACATACAGCCGAGAGAAATTACTTTTACCACTCAGAATTGCTGCTCAGCAGTCTATGATTCACACGTGAAAGTGATTACAATCTCATCAAATTTGCCTCTTTCTGGCCATATCTTATTCTTTCATCTGTTATCTATCAGATTCTGTTGGCTAATGTCAAATCCAACTCCTGGCATAGAACTGGTCTTTAGTGAAAAAAAAAAAAAAACTCTGTGAGGCATGTTCTGTGTCAGACATGCTGGCAAAGGAGTTTTCTTCTGTTGTTAATATTGACGGGACCACACCTGGTGATGCTGTGAATAGGGCAGTATGTGGTGCCAGGGACAAAGCCAGTGTCTTTGTCGAACATGTGCTCTTTCACTTGAGTCACATTTCCCCCTACTTGGAGAGTCCCCATTTTCTTTTTTATTTGGGGGCTTAGGGAGGGAACATCTGATGGTGCTCAGGGCTCTGTGCTCAGGGATCATTCATGGGGTTCATGGGGCTTATAGTAGGTACCAAACCTGAATCAACCATGTGCAAGGCCAGCACCCTAACTGCTGTACTGTTGCTCTGGACTTGAGTAGACTCTTGAGGAAAATGAGACCCAGAATTTTCTCTTCATCGAGAGAAAGGGTCCTGGGCACCACAGATTTCAACTTATCTTGAAAAGTGACCAATTAAATCATCAGAGTGATGGCTCATATTTGTAGAGTGTGTTCCTGAGGAGTCACAGAAAGAAGCGATGAATAGTGTGTTATGAAGATTTCTTAAATTTAAGAAAGAATTTTTCCTTCAATTAAGTTTAAAATAAATGGATCTTGGAGGCTGAAGTGATAGTACAGTGGTTAGGCATTTACCTTGCACACAGTTTACCTGGGTTTGATTCCCAGCACCCCATATGGTCCCTTGAGCCCCTGCCAAGAGATCTCTCAGATCAGGGCAGGAGTAAGCCTTGAGCACCACCAGTTGTTTTGTCTCCAAAACCAAAATAAATCACTGTATCACTTGTCTTCCCGATGTTCATCGATTTGCTCGAGTGGGCGCCAGTAATGTTTCCATTCGTTGGGAATGAGGTCCACTATTGTTACTGCTTTTGGCATATTGACTACACCACGGGTAGCTTGCCAGTCTCTGCCATAGGTCTGGGTTCATCCCAGGGGCCCAGTCTTTTTCTATGTCGGACCTTCTACCATCCAGGGACACGGGGGCAGAGCCCTCGGTATAGACAAAGCCTGCTCCTGTCTGCCACCTGCTGACACAGCTGGACACCACAACCACACCTGCAACACTTCAAGGGGTTGGAATGATACAGAGAACCAAAAACGGACGGACGGACGGATGGACGGACGGATGGATGGATGGATGGATGGATGGATGGACGGATGGATGGAATATACTGTCTAAAGAGGGATTTGAATACTTTGCATTTATATGTAACATTATTATTATTATTATTATTATTATTTATTTGTTTTATTTTGGGGTCATAACAGGAAGTGCTAAGGGCTTATTCTTCTTGAAAGTACTTGGGGATCATATGGTATTCCAGGGATCGAAACTGGATTGATGCCTGCAACCAAGCACCCTATATGCTGCACTATAACTAGCCACTGTAATGATTATTTACCAATCAGTGTGCAACCCATTTTTACTTAGCAATCAGAGAGCTTCCAACTTAGAGTACCTATGTTGAGTTTATCTCTGTGCCTGACAATTCCATTTTTATTTCACTTTATATTATGTATTTATCACAGGGGGTGGGGTTCCATAAAACCCCTATAAATTTGTAGTCATGTATTTGGATTTTAATTTCTGGGAAGATAGACATAGATCTATTTCCCTTATATTAAATAAAAATGTCCCTAGACCTGATATTTAACTAGTTTTTTTTTTTAGCAGTAATATCTAGGACATATAGCCTATAGTGAGTAGTAAAGTTGAAGTGTAGCTTTTAATCTCTTGCTGGTCATTTTTAATGAATACCCAACTCCATTCTTCCCGAGTCCTATCTTGTTACAAATGTAGAAAATTCTAGTTCCAGTCCATGTCCTGGGAGAGAGAGTCCACTCTCCACTACTTCCCCCTAAGGCCTTTGACAGGCTAAATGCCTCAAATCCTTCCATGCTGAGTGTTCTGAGGTAAATTTAATTTACTCTCCCTCTTACCCCTTTATTGCTCCAGAGAGTTATGTCATTCTAGTGCAGAAGGTTTTTTAGAAACATGCGAAGTTCAGGGATTTATCTTGGAAACTGGAAAACAGTGCTGTTCCTCCCTGCACTGTACCAACTGTAAATCCACACAGGAGTGATTCATTCTTGTCTCCCCAACTCTTAATAATGCCCTCTTTTATTGACATTTAGAAAATTTGAATACAGTAGATGTTCGCTAATCTCTCAACTCAGTAATAAAATAAGATGATTATCATAAACTATAAATTCATAGTCTTAAATCCAGGACAGGGAAGGGGATGGTTATGGTGAACTGTAGGTCATAGCAGAAGCAAGAAATCTAAAAGGATATTAAAAGAAAAGTAATTTTACAAAGGTAATAAAAAAAAGCAAAGCAGATATCCAAAACAGATTTATCTGATTCCCACATGCTCTGAAATACTTTATAAGACTCCCCATGGGAAAGGGTGTTTGTAAAGTTCAACTATGAACTGAGGGGCTGCCCCAATGGGTGACATCATACCCAAATTGAGTGGGACTATCAGAAGCTCCATCAAACAAGGGAGGCCTCTTGTTTCCATGAAGTCAAGAGCATCCTAACTGGGTAGTCTGAAATGGAATTTTCAATTGCTTCTAAGTGAGTGCATGTAACAAATTTGTGAAAATAAGAAACGCTCTAAATTTTGTTCTCATGGAAATATTTTAGAAATCTATTTGAAGGATATCT